>BHEV01001422.1:0-35820 GCA_004319985.1 Emydocephalus ijimae
ATATTGGAATGGCGTAAAACAATTATGTTGTATGAAATAATATTTCATTTGACTTGTAAAATTAATAATGGAAAGAGGTTTGGTGTATTTGATGGTCAATAATGGTTTGCTTGTTTTTAAAATCAATAAAATTTGTTTCAAAAAAAAAAAAAAAAAGAAACTACACTTGTTCCAGAATGCAACAGCAGAAATAGTTATGGATATCCCACTTGTTGCATCACTACTTTGCAAGCCACACTGGTTTTATGTAAGCCTCCAGGTACAATTCAAGATGCTGGTTATCATCTATTAAACCATTTAACGAACAAGGCAGATTATTTTCAAGACTATTGAACTCTGACAGATTTTGATTATGTTTGTCCTTTTCACAAGATCAAGCAGTGTAGTCATGCTTCTAGTCCTCTTCATCAACAACGCACCTGGGACCCAGTTTTTATTTGGCATTTACCTTTTGGAACAACACATCCCTCCACAAGAATGGATGGATGGATGGATGGATAATAGATAAAGCAAGATAAAAAGCATCTAAAACATTTTTAGATGTCTTCTTTATTGTGAGAAAGCATATATGGTTGTTACTATTTTTAATAACTTGGTTCTTTTTACTCACCTTTTGCTAACTGAATTTCAAATGTTTTTAACAGTTGACCAGTTGTGACTTTAAATTATTTCTCTAGGTTTTTATTTTAAACTTTAGAATATTATCTTTTAAAGGGAAAAATATGACATCAAACTGTCATAACAGAAGCACCTTGGTTTTCTATTTACACTGAACAATATTTTCCTCAAATATATTAATCATTCACTACTGTAGCAGTTCTCAAAAATATTATTTGTTTTTCATTAGCAGTTAACTCATGTCTTTGCTATGGGACGATCAAATAACCCTCTCCAAGGTGGGAAATATGAAACAGGGATTTGAGGACATGCCATATAAGGACAGACTGAAGGAACTGGGAGGTTCAGTCAGAAGAGAAGAAGGGAGGGGAAACATCACATGAAAGGGAGACACTGAATCCTATTACTTCAGAAATTATGGCCATAAATAATGAGTACAGTTTGCAGTTACCTAGATTTTACTTCACTACAATGGGAAACTTCCTAATGGTAATATCTGTACAGCAGTGGCATAATATGGCTATGGAGATTGTGCAATCTCCTCTGGAAGTTTTTTAGGATAGTCTGGACAGCTCCTTCTTAACGATATCTTAATAGATTTTCTTGAAAATTACAGGAGGTTGGATTAGATTATTTCCATTGTTCCTTCCAGCTCCACAATTCTGTCATTCTATGATTTACTCTTTCAGGGCTTGGCAACTTTTTCTACTTTTGTATGGAGTACCCAACTTTCTTATTAATGCAAGGTAGCTATAAACTTCACTTTATCAAATACTACGCATCCAAAGAATGGACTCTGAGGCATATACCCACTACCCACTTCCACTTGGTTGGATGGTCAGTTCCTTGGTTAGGCTTCAGAAAAGTTCCATACCAACTGAAGCAGGCACAAAAATGCTCAAGGTTGGATTGGCTCAGTTCACTAGATTCAATTAAGATGAGTTGGAGGCATTCATGGTTCAGTGCATGGATCCAGCCATTGTTTTAGGATATGATCCCACAATTGTTATCCCATTATCCCCATACTAAAGTAATTCTTGTAAAACCAAGCCATTCATATAACTACTCCAAAAGAGCCCTGTGGATATATCAGTTGCAAGTAAACAAGACCCAGCCTATCTTATAAAGAACTTATCACCTAATTTTTAGTAGGACATCAGGATCTGGATATCACTCAGGGCTTATTCATTTTCTTCAGAATTATAGTGATGCTTTAACTTATGACATAATAACCTGCACTAAATTATCCAATGATTCATCTAGATAAAAGATTCCATGCAACTCAAGGATATGATATATTATTACCCAGAATTGAGAAAAGCTTGTAGGTCTTCCTCATGATGTCCTGCAAACCCGTTCTTTTCCAAGACACATGGTGTGATTTTCCATGAAAACTAATAAGAAGCTGGCTTTCTCGTACACCTTGTGACTTATTGGAAGCATTTCTGGTGGGCACCATCTTGCTGACCTGAAATAAACAACCTTTCTTATATTCAAATTTATGTAATTTGGAGGGCTGCATCACAGAACTGCAGGAAGTGGTAGATGGGTCAAATGTTGTAGATTCAGTGTTTTTTTCCTTGACTAACTCCCCTATTTTGTCGAGTGGGGAAAACAATACTTTACTTTTATCATTCTCTTCCTATCTCACATGCTTTGCCAGTCCATTTTGTTTGTTTGTTTTTGCAAACATCATTTGAAAGCAAGCTAAGAATATATTACAATTGGTAACAAAATGAAGATACTACCTATGTTTTGTATCTAACTGATTGAAGGATCATGAAGATTATATTTTCTGTGATACTATTTTGATATCTTGCCTTCAGTTGTATTGCTTTTTAATTCCCTTGTTTATTCAGCCTTATGTTTCTGCAGATTATATATTCTCTTATCTAAATTATTTTTTTTAGCATACTAATATACTATTGAACCAGTATTATGTAGTGATAAAGATATTGGATTGAACCTTCCGAAAGCCAGTTCATGTTTTTTACTCAAGAAAGTTGTTACTAAGTGATTTTGAACCAATCATTCTCTCTTAGCCCAACTTTTCAGGGCTATGAAGATATGCCACTTTGGATTTCCAAAAGTTCAGTTACAGATTTTCATAGTAATCTCAAGTTTAGATGTATTGCCTGGGTTTTCTACCTCCACTTCAAAGAGATTGGCCAAAATCTAGGCAGACTCCATATTCTTTGCAACCGGCTTCATCCCATCTATCGCTAAAAATTCCTGGCAGGCCAGTCATCTGAAAATTAATTTGGCTAATGGCTTGGTGACGCTTTATCAATTCAGGAGGTAGATGAATAGCTTTAGTAATATTTCTTATTAATTGAACTTGCTAAAGCAATGCTACAAAAAAACATGAACCTTTGCTGCAGATTGGCACAATCCCAAGTTTTATCTCAGCACCTGTTCACACAGGTATTTCAGAGTTGCTATTTTCCAAGCACCAGCCATGAATAGCAGATCCTGCTCACAGTAACTACAGAAAGTAGCCTGAGACGGATTAAAGAAAATGATTAAGTTGCTCTAGCAGTAGCATCCCTTAAACAGGGATTGGAAGTCTGTACTTACTTATTTTTGGAAAAAAAATCTCAATGAGTAAGAAACTGACATGTTTTTTTCTTGCCTCCCTGCTATTTGTTAATGGACTGATGTTTTTAAATCAAACAGTGAAATAATACTGTATTAAGAAAGAAAGAAACAACCAAATTAATTGGCTCAAAGGAAAATATGATTAACAACAATGTTTTTCAAGTTGGCAACTTTTAATATGTGTGGACTTCAACTCCAGAATTCCCAAGCCAACTTCTGCTAAGAGTTGAAGTCCTCGTATCTTAAAGTTGCCAAGTTTGAAAAACACTAATCTAAAAAATGGTTTCTCAGACTTGTTCTTGGGTTTGAGATAGTGACGGATAACTTGTATGGGCATTACCTTGCAATTTTCTTGATATGATATTGAAGCAGTGCCACTATTTGGTGGGGGGAGGTGGATGAACTATCTGTACAACTTTGCGTGGGCTCAGAAACTAGACATGGTTGGGACCCGCTCCATGCAAGAATGGCAGATCTTCAAGGAATATCAAGCATATAAAGTAGCCTGGGAATTCAAATAAATATCTTGGAAATAGGTGAGGTTCCAGACAGTTGCCAATAAATCTGCATAGAGTTGGTTATGAAGTCAACCAGAATCAAGTTAACTAAAAGAATTATGGTTTTATCACTTGGAGGAGATTTGGGACATCATTTTAGAGATTAAAGATTCAGATTTTCAATTTGTTCTTTCTAGATATTTATTGTTTTAATGGAATTTATCTTGGTTAAGTTTGAATGATTCATTTTTAAAGACTTGTTTATAGATATAAGACATGAGAAGAAAAGTTTTAAAGAAAATGACAAGTTATCAGGTAAAGTGCAGGAAAGAATTATGAAATCGATTTACTAGGCAAAAGTATGTACTCTTAATACATTTTTGTTGATTAAGATTGAAAGATGAGATTTTATTATTTGCCAATAGATTAAAGATGAAATGTGGGATGAAGAAAGTTTTGGTTGAAATATTAGCGAAGTGTTAAGCTATTGAAAATGTTTATACTTCTCTTGTTGAAAGGGAAAGTTATTTCTTCCTATTTTTTCTTTCTTTTTCTTTGTTTTATGTGTATTATCCCCATTCCTCCTTTTTTTTAATTTCTTGTTTATATTCCACTTTGTATTGTATTTCTTATCTTTATTTTAAACTTCAATAAAAATTATTATATACCATTTTGGGGAAGTGATGATTGGAATCCAGTCATTTAAAATGTTAAAGAAGCTAGAGATGCCCAAATAGTATCAATAGAAAAGGTACTTGTCTATATAGCTTCCCTAATCTAGTCTTCCCAGCAGATTTCTGTCACAACAGCAAGTACTTGTATCCTTTTTGTAAACCATATTTCTGAAACGGAGAGTCCCTTTGGCTGAAGCCTCTTGAATTTGACAGTTGCAATTAGCTAATGAAACCTCTCAGTCTCCCTCTGTTTCAGTTTTTGTTGGATCTTGTTGCTGCCTTCTTGCAATTAGGATGTCTAGAAGCATTTCGGCATCTGGGATCTGGTCCAGCATTCTTGATGCCAGGATGAACCAGGAGGCAGAACTGAGTAGGGGTGGTTGGCACCCAGAACATTCCTAGCTTTCTACTTAGGCTTCAAGCCCAAAGTTTCATCCTTTGCTTCTCTCAGCAGTTTTTGTAGCTGTTTGTTGACGACAGTTTCAGATTAACCCTGGGGCCCCATGGGAGCCTGAAAAGTCTTCAGGTGTGCTTTGTACTAGGAATGATGGCGTACTTTTTTACCTATTTCTTTTGTTAGTTGGCTTCTGGGATGAGGAGAGATGAAGAGTTGTTTTTATGTGGCATCAAACTAATTAACAATATGAAAATGCAGGTGCAAAACAATTACGTTTTGAAATATGGAACAATATGTACTGTGTACACCCTCCCACTTCTCGTGATTCAAAAGGATTACTAGCAGTGCTGATAAAATAACACTTTGCCAAAGTTCACCAAACAACCAAACAAAAAAGTGAGGAAAAATGTCTGGAAATGTATCTCATAATCAAAACAACTGCAAGAAAGTTGGGAAGGTTCCTAAGGTTCTGTCCCATGGGTATTCTACACATCAATATAGCTATTCTACCAGTTAGCTATTATTATTGGTGACAATCAGCCAAATATTTCTACTGGATCTGGCATTTTTATCTGTCTATCAAGTTCTTCCCAAGGGCCTGGACCGGCATTGTTTCATGGTGAGATATTGTTGTGGAGTGTAAGCTATTGCAAGTAAAGCTATCTTTTGCAACTAACTGAGGGTGATTTGATCAATTCCAATGGTGTTCAAGTGGTGCTCCAGATATTTTGAGATTGCACTCAAGGAGCTTATTAACTGATAACAGATAACAGATAATCAGAGTCAGAAGGGACCTTGTAGGTCATCTAGTCCAACCCACTGCCCAAGCGGGAGACTCTACACTATTTCTGACAGGTGGCAATCCAATCTCTTCTTGAAGGTCTCAACTGATGGCACTCCCACAACTTCTGAGGGCAAGCTGTTCCATTGGTTGATTGTTCTCACTGTCAGAAAGTTTCTCCTTATTTCCAGGTTAAATCTCTCCTTGTTCAGTTTCCATCCATTATTCCTTGTCTGGCTTATAGGCGCTTTAGAAAATAGCTTGACTCCTTCCTCTCTGTGGCAGCCCCTCAAATATTGGAAGACCGCTATCATGTCTCCCTTGGTCCTTCTCTTTACTAGACTAGCCAGTTCCTGTAACCGTTCTTCATATGTTTTAGTCTCCAGTCCCCTAATCATCCTGGTTGCTCTTCTCTGTACTTTTTTTTAGAGCCTGAACATTATTACTATTAATACTATTTGTGCTTTCTTTTGTCACAGACATTCTGTTTCTATTTGCATGTCTTATGTTTTCTGATTTTTCTCCAGTTCTTTCTCTTTTACAGGTAGCCCTTGGTTTGCAACCATATTTGGACCTGAAATTTATATTGTTAAGTTAGTGCAGTCATTAGCTGAGTCATCATGTGACCAAACCCAATTTTACAACCATTTTTATAGTGGTCACAAAGTAAACCACTACTGTTATTAAATAAATCATATGGTTGCTGTGAAAAAAATCCAGCTTTTCCAATTTACATTTTTTTTGCCAGAAACTGGCTGTGAAGGTTGAAGTTGGATGCTGCAGCCAGTCATAAATGTGAATTAATTGCTAAGCAATTATAATCATGTGTTGGTGGGGATGGTGAGATGGTCAATTGTGAGAATTGGTAGTAAATCACTTTTTCTGAACGCATTGTAACTATAAACCATGATTCTGCTGTAAGTTGAGGACTTCCTGCATTTTGCTATCTCCGGGTACTGCAATGTTCACTATTCGGACTTTTTTGTCTTTCTTTTTGACAATTGTTAACTCTCTGTGTTATTTGGTAGGTGCTTGTCTTTTGGAATTGTACTGTTCCAGAAACTTTAGCTTCTTCATTTTTTATTATTTTGTTTGTTTTATTATCTCACATGTTTTTACATGTAGGCAAATGGTATTTCTTGAAGATATTCCGATTCACCATCGTTGCTATTTTCAGTCTGTGTGTTCCTCATGCAGCAGCTGTTATAATTAGATGGACTACTGTTCTTTTTTTTCAGCTTCTTTGTGCAGGTAGCATTTGATGAATGTTACTGTCTTCTCAGTTCTGACTTTGTACACATTTGTTCTTAAGGCTTGGTCTTGCATAGCCAGAATTAGCCCTTGTATTTCTTCAATAATCATTATAAGTATGCTGTGATGATACTTTTAACACCATGAAACATCAACATCTGCCTATCTCAGGTTCTTGCGAAGGGCTAAAATGCTAAATCCAATCTGAGCATAATAATACTGGTAACAATGTCTATTTTATTGACAGTAGTAATTTAGGTTACTTTTACAAGTCATGAGGAAGGACAGCATAATCGGTAACTTTAATCAGACAAGGGGCACTTTTCCTCAAATGTAATCTATAGGAAGATATACATAAACAGGCTGAAGCAAACAAGATGTGATGCCAGAAATGAAAGGGAAAAAGATTTTCTCTCTTACACCCCCTTCTGTCTTCCCTCTGTGGCAAACTGAGGAAACAACAGCTACTTCTCACCACAAATTAGAGCCCATTACCTGTAGTAGGCATACATTGAGATGAGGAAGGCTGGGAAATTCTGGAAGCTGAGATCCACTCATCTTAAAGTTGCCAAGATTGAAGAACAGTGACATAGATGCTAGACTAAGATATATGCAAGGTTAGTTTGAGGATTACATTTCTATGCTACAGGGACTACTGAGGTACTCTTTTTTGGTCTTCTTGAACTCAGAAAATCTATTTGAGTCATTCAGATCTCTGAGCCCTGGAATGTCAGTCTAGATGACCAATGGCAAAACCTACTTTTGCTGCTATAAAAACTAGGAATAATTCACTCATGCCAGCCTCTTCCTCTCATATGGATATATAAATGATTCTGTGTACTTGTTTTTAAACTGAGAAGTTGCATAATTTCTTTTCCATGTTAGACAGTAGCTTCTGGATCTATAGGCTGTACTCATCTCATCACTGCTTCTCCATCAAAGTGTTTTTGTTTGTTTTGTAGACCAAGCCAGTAGCATTTGCTGTGAGGACAAATGTGGGCTATAATCCTTCTCCCAATGATGATGTGCCAGTCCAAGGCATGTCTATTTGTTTTGAACCCAAAGACTTCCTACATATCAAAGAGGTAAGATGTCCAGATGAGGCAGCAGAAATAACACACACACACACCACACGCACACACATGCATGCACACACACAGAGTGTATCCTTTTTGAAGAAAGTAGGATTTGATTTTTAGCTATGGGGAGATTCTGAATGATTAGTGGGATTAGTATTTACCAATAAGTAACAAACAGCAACCCAGAATGGCTGTTCTCTCTCTTTTCCACCTCATACATTTTATGTGTTTTATATATTTGCTTTTGTCTTCTCTGCTTCAGAAATATAACAATGATTGGTGGATTGGACGTCTGGTCAAAGAGGGTTGTGAAGTGGGTTTCATCCCAAGCCCGGTCAAACTGGAGAACATGAGGATGCAACAGGAACTAAAGATGAGACAACATCGGCTCAGTTCCAGGTGAGATAGGATGAGACTGGATGGAGGAGAAGGTGGAACTACCCTGAAACTCAGTGTTCGATAGTTGATTTTAAAAGTTTTGTTTTTAGAAAACCTAAATGCTTGGTATTTTATCAGATCAACCAAGATAAATCTGTTGCCTTTCACTGGTTTTTAATTATATCCATAACTACATGTGGCTGAAGTTGAAAGTACCCTATCCCTGAATTAAAGGCCAAGGGAAGTTCTAAACCTGAGAACTTTATAAATGTTTTCAACGTGAATGCCTTTTAGCAATTCAGTATGCTGCTCCGCTCTACACATGCACATACAGTAAGAGTTTATAGATGTTTGTTCAAATCCCCCAAATGGATCCTCAGAAAGTACCCTTGTTGCGCAGGTTCGGATTCTGAGCTCAGCATGGTAAGAATCAATGGGTAACTGAGTCCAATGGGCACATGTAAAATCAAGGAAAGCCATTCATGAGTTGAATGGATCAAAATACACCACACAAGACCCATAACTGGGCATGTTGCTCCAACAACGCTCAAGTCCTCAGGACAGGATTAAGTAGGCAACACTGGTGCAGTCCTTCATGAGAGGTGAGGTTGCCTCCTTGTGAGTAGTCTAACTGACCAACATTGTGCTTGCCTCTTCTCTGCTCTATGGATTGGGAGGAGATGTGTACTCCACTACTTTCTCATTGCTAACAGGCAGTAGCTACTCCCAGTTCTCACCTGGAGCCTCCTGGCCAACTTGCTGCAGCTGTGGCTTGCCTTGCTCATATGACATGTCCATTGACATAGCTGAGGCTGCTCCATCAGGCTAGCATTCTCAGAGCCTCAATCCTGACCAACACTCAGCTCTGAACTTTCCTTTGCCAATTCAAACTCACCCTCCTCCTTTGAACTCACATCAAGAGAAAGTGGGGCAGATCCATGACATTCAGAATTCTAAAATGGAATGATTTTTTGAAGGTATTAAAATGGGGGAATGTTCCTAATGTTTTTCTAGCCGTTCTTTTACCTGCTTTTAATCACGTGGGAAAGCACAAGATTGGAAGGGCACTTGGCCTGATTTAATATAGGGGTGGTTTTTATAATTATAATTGTGGATTATATACACACACACACATGATATGTTTTTTTTAAATAATATTTTCAAAGCGGCATTTTAGGAAGGGATCAAAAGAAGCAAGAGAGCAATCAGGACACAGTGTAGTCATTCACCCCTTTTTAGAAGCATGCAACATCAGTGTATGAACAAAAGGGCAAAATTGTGCTGGTCTAACTGCCTTGTTGCCCCCTTTTTAAACTCTTCTTTTCTGGGCATCACTGATAACCAATATCTCATTTGGGGGGTAAATCTCATTAAATATAGTGTTCTTATGAGATTTTCTCTCTCTCGAATGAAATTAAACAAGATCTTGCAGCTGAGTGCTGAAATCTCATGTGTGGGGCCACCTTTGAAAAATTGTTTCTTTACCCATGTCATTATGCAAAACTGTATAGTAGCACCTGGTGCCTGCAAATGTTGTCAATCACTGCTTTAGAGTACAAGGTTGGTGTCAAATTCATCTTTCCTTCTACCATCAAGTGTTTCAGGAAACGGCGTCTAAAATGAAACTGAAATAAAATTGTCTTGTATCTTTAGTTTCATTAATCTTCATTGTACGTTGTGGATCTTAAAATCCCTTAGACATTCATTCATCTATTCTATAGCTCATCCATCATATGTGCTGTAATTCCAAGTGGCTCACTACCAAAGTAAAAACAGTAGAAATATCCAGCAATCATAACACGTCTTGAGAGACACTGCAGAATCTTTCAAATGATCTCTTAAATACATAGAAAAGATAATCTCTCCTTACATGTGTATAAAAGCAGTTTACATTCGTTTCAAATGTATTTAATTCTCATGACTCCTAATCTTTTAATTAGTGAGTACATTTTCCTGCAAGTCCTTCTTTTAATGAAGAATTTTTAGCAATCTGCAAATTTTAACTCTTAGGGCAGCAATTTTCTTGGAAGCTGAATATGGTTACCAAATGTTTATATCTATACTCAAAATATGCCTTAAATTTCATAAAAATATTATCATTTATTATATTTAGAGAGCCACCTGACTTCAGAATATACTTAAAAGATGGAACTAGATGAACTTGTGTTGCAAGTAGTAGTTTTCCAAGGAAAGCCTATCTGGTAACAAAAATAGGCAATTAAGTAATGTTATCCTTTACAAAAATTTAAATATAGAAGTGAATTTTCTACTGAGAAAAGTTGCCAAGCTTGGGTCTTATGGTGATTCTCCTATGCCATGGCTGATTTTTTCCACACTCATCTTTCAATATCTTATTTTAATAGTTTGTTTTTGTCTTTGCAGTAAATCAGGAGACAACTCTACTTCCAGCCTGGGAGATGTGGTAACCGGTCCCAGGAGACCGACCCCACCTGCTAGTGGTAAGGCCTCTCCTTCCCAGAGACAATGGCTGTCGCTGTTTTTCTACTTTCATTCTAAAAAGCCAGCACTTCTCCTTCATGAGAATGAGAAAAGTCTGAAGCATCAGGAAGACCTCGCTCTTTATGGGTGAAGTTAGGCATTCAGTCAAATGAGATTCCATGGATAGTCTATATTCGAATATTCCCCACATTTATCTCTCTCCTTCCACCCAAAAGCCTTTATGCTGGTCAATAACATGCATTTCAAATGTATCCTAGCCTGGCCTACTTTCTAGGATGCTCGGTGTTCTTTTTCTCTCTCTTAACAATAAAAAAAATGCATTTGCAAGTAACAAAAAAATTGCAATTGCTCTTGCCTTGTCTGAAATAGTACAGGTCATCCTACCTCTTCAGGACTTCATCCCTATAAATCGTTGCTTATGAGCAGAACCTTCTCATCTTAAGCCACTGCCAGGGGACAACACATTGTGGAAAGTGGAATTTCTACCCATTTTTAATTCCATGCATTCTCTAGATTATTTTATTTTACTTTATTTTTTTCTTTCTTTTTCATTTATTTTACCTCCTGCTATTTTCAGTTTTTCTCCATTTGGTTATTGTTCTTTGGTGCCTTCTTTTTTCTTTCTTTTTCCCTGACCCCAATACCTTTTCACCTCATCCTTGTATCAGGTACCTTGGAACTGACTAATTTAGCTTATGACCCAGATGCTCTTGATTTAGAGGAGGAGGAAGAGGCAGGAGTCGAAGAGAGCCAGCGCACCCCTAAAACTAGCGTTAGCAGTGTCACTACACCTCCCTCTACCACCAAGCGCATCCCCTTCTTTAAGAAGGTAATAGTGCCCCATTTTACTTGCACCTGCTTGCCATGTCCTGATAAGATGCCTGCCTGTGTGTGTATAGGCTGTGTTTGTCAAGTTAAGTCCTTGTGCGACTAGAATAGAGGTGACCAAAGCATATGGGGGAACTTATCTTGTCACTGATCATCCACTGGCAATATTGAGTGTAAGTTATAGGAATGAATATGGTGATGGCCTTCAATCAGTAAGTGGCATATTAAATGCACAATCACTTGGAGAGCAAAAAAGCAAAGATTCTGTTCATAACATTTGTAACGTGAATATATGTCTTATAAGAATGGTATGTTCTAGTGATCACATGTATTTTTCATGTGTATGAGCTAAAAGATTTATTGGCAGCTAGTTCATACTCACGTGTGAACCATATTGCAAGATGGATCTTACAAATTATGTGTCCTTTCTCCTGTTCCTCCCTGCTTTACATATTATGAGAATAAAATAATTGAAGGATAAGAAAGGAATAATTCAGTCATCCAATTATTTTCTCAATTCACCCCTTGTATAAATTCTTGAAAATTGAAAATTCAAGATTCCAACCATTTTCTCACTGTGCAAGACATGTCCTATTTACTCTTCCATAAGATGACTAAGTTCCCCTGTGCTGATTATAGAAGAACATATTCTCCATTTGCTCACTCAAGGAAAATTCCATCAGCAGAATGTCCTAATAGCAAGTGGGTGAAATAATTCTGCAGTTCCGTGTAACATAGATATGGGATTAAAGCATCCTGTTGGTCACAATCATTCCATAATAAGCATGAATATAGAATTGCTGATACTTTTTCCTCTCCAGATAAAGAGAAACATTCATAGTGCTGAATGTAGACAAGATACTCGAAAGCACATTCAGCATTAGGGATGTTATTTTATCTGGAGTGGAAAAGCTATTGGAGCATTATATATTCATGAATATTCTGTTCTATACATTCTGTCCTATACACTGAATATTCTGTATAGTTCTACATAAATATTCTCTTCTTTTAATACCTCTGAATATGAAATGTGCCTATTCAGATACTTCCTTAGAAAGGGGGAAGAAAATAATCTGGAGCCTATTTACTAAACCAATTCAAGATACAGGGTGGGAAGTATTGGAAGACTAAATTACATGTCACATTAATAGCCCAATGATAATTTGCTATGAAGAAGAGGAAAGGGAGTGCTTAACTCTGTCTACTAGGTGCCTTTCTCCAGAAATATCTTCCAAAGCTTTTGAAATGGAGGTATAAATAGTTTGAATAAGCACTTCCTTGGCAATTTGTCTCTTGGAAGATTGAGTTGCAAGTACTATAAAGCTTACCTGCACCTTTGCCCTATATCAGCTATCTGGCCTTACAGATGATGATGATCCTCTCCCATTGTCAGACTTGAGGTTTAACTTCTAGTTTGTGTGGGTTTTGGAACTGGAGAGAGAGGGATAAAATTTGTTCTTTGCCTTAAGGAGCAAAAGGAATCCTCCATTGCTCTGTAACAGTGATCGCCAACTTGTGGGCCGCAGCCCATTGGTGGGCCATGAGAAAATTTTGATGGTCTGCAGAGAAATCTCACCCCCAGAGCACCCCCCCCAAAGCAATTAATCCAGGCTGCACAGAAACACAAGGCTGTGCTGCCCACATGGCCCGCGGGAACCCTCCCAGCCCACTCACTCCTTACCTGGCAAACTTGCCTGCTAAATTGCTATTTTTCCGTCCATCAGCTGTTCTGCTATGCCAGGAGATTTAGATTAGCTAGGAAGCAGGAAATGGTTGGATTTCTTGCTTTCTAGTTCGTCTTTAGATCTTCGGCTCTGCTTTTAAGCATAGCCGAACCTCCCTTAGGACTGAAGGTTCTATTATTCAGTGCAGACTCACGGCAAGCAAATTTTATGTGACAAACTGAGTTAGCCAATGGCAGATAGATAGATCACTGAATGATTCTGTGAGCAACTCAATCTGCCTGCCTGCTTTGCCTGATTTTGGGTAAAAATTGTCTTTTTAAAATAAGATATTCAATATTTACATACATGGTGTGTTGTGAGTTAATTTTGTGAGTTTGCTTGCTCGCAAATTTTATGTGACAGACTGAACTAGCTGATGGCAGATAGATAGATCTCTGAATGAATCTGTGATTCTGTGAGCAACTCAATCTGCCTGCCTGCTTTGCGTGATTTTGGCTAAAAGTTGCTCTTTTTTTTATAAAACATTCAATATTTATATAAATATTTATAATATTTACATACAAGTCATGCCCAGACAGTCACATGGCCACCAAGCCACACCTACAAATTAGGCCATGCCCACGGAACTGGCTAGTGTTTCCTGGGATTTAAAATTATGAGTTTGGTGGTCCCTGAGGTACAAAAGGTTGGCGACCCCTGCTCTGTAGTACTATGGAGCTGCCATGAGCAAGAAGAGTAGGGAGAAGAGAGCTCAAACTGGATGCTTGATGAAAGATTGTTTACCATACTTCTAGTAGGTAGGAGGATAAATTTACTGATACTGAAAAACAGCCAGTATCCTGCTTTTCTTGGCCCTAGTTTTTTTTCTCTCTTCCCTTCCTGTGCCTACCTATGCTTCTGCAAGTGTGAGCTGTCAGTAACACGCATGCCCTGTTTGTTTTTTCTCTTGCCTGTCCCTTCGCCCATTCCCATATCCCTATCCCTACCCCAACCATTCATGGCGATCACTGGACATAGCCAAGCAGAAGCAAAAATCGGTAAGTAAGCTTATAAAATATCGCATCAGGTGAAGGTTTCCCAGGAATTTAATTACTGAGATTCTGGGCTCAGTTGTGGTCATAAGTCAAGGACCATTTGTAATGCATAACATCAAGTGGTTCACAGCCCTTCTGTTATGTCTGCCACCTATTCTTTGAATAGGAGCTGCCAGTCCACGAGGTTCCCAAATTGCACACCATTTCTGTTCCGCTTTCATCCAGGACAAGCAATGGATAGTCCTCAGGACCTGGTGACCATGGAACCCAGAGCTATTTAGTCTTGCTAGGATTGAATTGAAGTCCATTTTTCCTTATCTAGATTCCAATAGCTTCCAGACACCAAGAACCTCCATAGCATTATTTGGTTGGCCAAGGGTGGACATATATAGATGTTAAACAGAATGGAGAGGGTGTCAAGCCCTGGGGATCCCCACAAAGTAGAGATTGAGATTGTGAGAATCTGAAAGCATGGGTTAAGTAATCATGAGCAAACCTAATATTTTATTCTTTCTTCTTTGTCCTCAGACAGAGCATGTCCCACCATATGATGTAGTTCCTTCTATGCGGCCGATCATTCTTGTAGGCCCATCTTTGAAAGGATATGAGGTAGGTATAGAGCATGTGGAGTGGAAAGTGGGATTAATGGTCATGTGGGGAAAATAATAAGGAGGAGTTGAGTTACTTTACCCGGAAGCTGGAAACAATTCCAAAGGGCCATCAGACATCTTTTTCATCTGCCAGTTCATCATTCAAGTTTGAGGCTTCCGGGTAAAGTAACTCCTGAAAACATTGCATAATATGTAGCTTTCACAAGCTTTGGTGCAGTCCATTGGACAAATTTATATGTTTAATTTATAACACAACTGGGAAATTATTAGATATAGTTGTTAAATGAAGTGAAATCAAATGTACTCCCAGTCCTATGTTTGCTCACTTTTTGACCTGCAGTTTCATGTAGAACATCAAATGCTGAATACAATATCAACCCCTAAAGAAATCACTCCAATCCAACACCCTTCCATGATTTGAGTGAGAGCTGATGCCTCATCTTAGGGCAGCTCATTTCAACTACAACATATCCAAAAGTTTTACACCCAAAGTCTACTAGACAAATTTTTATCAAATGCTGGCATAAACCTTTGTACCCATCTTACTTTGCAAATGTACAAACTTTTGGATTCTAACTTCTGTATACCTCTTCTCCCCCTCCCTTTTATCTTCCTAGGTGACAGACATGATGCAGAAAGCCTTATTTGATTTCTTGAAACGCCGATTTGATGGCAGGTGTGAGCAGGAGCTTTGGGGGAAAAAACAAAGGTCTTGGGGGAAACCTGGAAATCTTATGGCCACATCTATGTGATTTCAGGAAAAAAATCCAAGTAGAGGTCATAAGATACGGGAGGGTTGGTACAGAGTTTCTGCCTTCCAGAATTTCTACAAGTTTTCCTGCATTTTACTGACTACAAAACATTTTTCCCTCTTTCTTCCAGGAGATGAAGGTTAGACAGTTCTTTTTGAAATAAAAATTGAAAGATGTTAGGGTTTTTTTTGTGTGTGTGGTTTGTTAAAAACTCCTTTCCTAATTCATGAAGAGAAACCAGTTTCAGTTTGGTTTAAGTGGGCTGAGATTATTAAACGTCCATTGGCAGATATTTAGATTCCTTTTTCTGGTTTTAGCACCAGAAAAACATCCTAGTGATCTGGTGGGAATACTTGGCAAATGAAGTTGACTTCCTCAGCTATTCATCCCTCTGTGTCTTCTACAGAATATCCATCACACGCGTGACAGCTGATATCTCTCTGGCTAAGCGCTCAGTCCTCAACAATCCTAGCAAACACACCATCATTGAGCGCTCCAGTACCCGTTCCAGTCTGGGTAAGATTAAATTGAGATCCTGAAAGAAAACTTCAAAATCTTTGTTTTCTTCTAAAAAATGTTGTCAGGATTTTTTTTTTCCCAGTTGAAATAGTGGGAGGGAAGAGAAGGCCGGTCATATTTACACTAACATTTTACATGGTAAGCCTTGTCTAACTCTAATCTGTATCAGTTGAGAATATCTTTTCCTGGATGCTACTTGATTTTTTTTTTTTAATGTAGTTTTGTCTCTTTTTTCCCCTCTCCCTGACAGAACCCCTTTGACACAATCCTTGAGCAGGGCATTGGGATGGTCTCTATAACAACATGAATTTATCTATATCCAGGAATGGAAGTGGGGGGCACCCTAAAATATGTAGAGCATGGACAGTGATATCAAAAGTATTATAGGGTGCACTTTAAATCACATACACTTCTGTGCATGAGGAAGAATGTTCCTTCTCAACCAACTATTGAAAAAGGAGAAAGCAGTTGGATTTGCCTTCTCTATTTTAATCCTCCCCATGTTGTGATTTCATCAGACCTGTAGGCATCTTCTGCTGCTTCCCAATGACTTCGACTCACTCTTCTCTTTTTCCCCCCATTTTCCCACAATTTTCCTTCCCTTGTGTCTGCGCATCCTCTTCCTTTCTGTGCTCCTGATACAGATGTCTTGGGTATGTAACCTTTTAACTTCACAAGTTCTCCAGTCTTCCTTCCAAGCGCCAATTTAACACGCATGGGAAATATGTTTAAAAGAATAGGGCAGAGGGGGTTCAAAACCAGAACAATAAATACGCTTCACTTTTGCTAAAATGTTTAAAACATTGTTTTGGATTTTTAATTGTGTTTGGGAGATGAAAAATGCAGAGTCGTATCAATCTCATTTTTCACTTCCATTCATTTCCTAGGATCTTAATGAGGCAAACCAAATCCAAAAAACAATGTTGTTTTTTGTTTTCAGTTCATGGCAATCATAAGAAAAGCACTTAAATGTTTTGCTTGCAGTCCTATGCAAATTTACTTGGGAGAAGACCAGTTAAATTCGGTGGGACTTATCTTTAAGTAGATTCAACGCTCTAACACTGTTAGAGAAATTACTTGGTTGTAAAAGGTTACAGATTCTACATTTAGATTTATTGTTTTATCTATTTATTTATTTATTTATTGGATATTTCCTGTATTTGCCATTTCCAATTTTGGTACCCTGCAGGTTTGTAGACTTTGACTCCCAGAATTCTCAGTAATGGTTACGCTGCCTGGAAAATTCTGGGAGTTCCACACAGTTGTACTGTTGAGAAAGACTACCATAGTGATGTCATAGCATTTTTACATATTAAATTGAAAATTTACAAGAAAAAATAAACACAAATAGAAATATTTAAAACAAGGTCACTATGGACTGCAGATAGCATTTCCACATGGTGTATTTCCCACATTACTGTCCTAATGTGGCATAAACTCCACTAAAAATTATCCTAGAAGCGATGAGGAAGGATTAGATACTTCCTATTAATGCCCTGGGGGGTATCTTCCTGGATTAGGCTTTGTGAATTAAAATTTGGCCTTCTTAGTTATACTTGCTTCTTGTGGCTGGCAGCTATTTTACTTTCCTTTGTTTGAGGGATGGCTTTAAACCAAACTGTTAGTGGATCAGACTGACTGTTGATCATTCAGAAATGAAAAGAATTAATGTTTGTCCTATAAAATTGGCAGATGTGATAAATGTATCTTTTTTTCAAAAGCAGCCTCTTATACAATCTCACAATGATGGGCACTACAGCTGCGGTGCCTAAATATATCGGTGAAAATAGTGAGTTGCGGAGTAATTATAACTGATTATATTTCATGCATTGAACAAATGCTACAGAAGGGAACAGTAAAGATATCCCCAAATCTGTTGTTTTCCTTTTCTGTTGATATTATTTCTCAGAATTCCATAACTGGAATGTCCAGTTCTTCAGAAGAAAACAAGGTTGAGAAAGATTGTTCTAGAACGATCACAGGGCAGTTGAATCTTGCTGCTGTATTTTTCCCATGGCAGTGTTGACTTTGTCTTCTCCTTTGCTGCTTGCTCTCTGCCTTGGCAGCTGAAGTACAGAGCGAGATAGAGCGCATCTTTGAATTGGCTCGAACATTACAACTGGTTGCCTTGGATGCAGACACCATTAATCATCCAGCTCAACTCTCCAAGACCTCATTAGCACCTATTATTGTCTACATCAAAATATCTTCCCCAAAGGTGAACAAATTCCCTTTTTCTTCCATCTGATTCTACTAACAAAATACCTTCCACCTGGTTTGGGAAAGAAAGGTGGGTGATCATAGAGGGGGTTGGTGCCAAAATAAATTAGAAAATTCTTATGGTACCTCAGTAGGGCATGTGCAGGTGCGAGTAGCATATAGGAATGTTTATCCCTGAAGGAATGCATAAGAGATATATAAATATTTTTCTTTCGGAAACTGGTTAATGTTAAATTATAGAGGAGAATGCATAAGTTACATAGAAGCCAGAAATAGTTGAACTGAACCAGTGGGGCACTTATCTTGCACTGTTTTCATTGGCTGCTACTCTTCTCTATGATTTCAGGAAGGAATCTTTTTCCAGTCCTTTTGGTGTCAGGGATTGAATTTGTGAACTTTTGCATGAAAATTCTGTGCTGTCTCTAATGAATTACAGCACTTCTTTTGTTGATTGTTATTCCTGCAGAAATGCTGTTCTTAAAGGGAAAGATGTTGAACAGCCTAGAAAATGAAAATATAATATTCCTCAAATGATCTAAAATGATTAAGACATTTTTATAACCTTATTTTCCTAGTTTTCATTCGTTATATTTTTCCCTTGTTTTTTCTTTTATATTATTAAAACTACTGGTTTATGCAAAAACCCATTTCAACAAATTCAGTAAAATTGCATAACTTGTCTTCTTTGGCCTGTGACTATAGGCTGGTCATTTTTGGAAGTACCTACATCCATGATTCTGATAGTGCTGAGGCTGCTTTTTTAATGAGTTTATTTATTTAAGAAATATGCACATTCGTATCTTACTACTGGTTTCCATGGGCCTTAATGGATACCTCTATGGTTTAAATTAGAAATAAGAAACCACTAATAGCAGAAGAAATGTAAAAAGAAGTTAATTTGCCAATGTTGTTTTCCTTAAGTGCTTATAATTGTAACCTGTCTTTTGTGATGGGAAGATCATAATATAAGTAAGGCTTGAGTGAAATCTTGATCAAGGGAAGAGACTGAAAAGTGTGCTATGGAAGAGATAGAAGAAACAGCAGGTCCTGGTCCCTGAATGCAGCAAAGACCAAAGAATTTTCCAGTTTTCACCTCAGGCTATTTGTGTTTCATGTTTTCTCTTTTGAAAGACTTGATCTTATTCTGAGCATAGTTTCCTTAAAATTGAGTGTGATCATGCTTAAGTGGAATGATGCTCTGTTAATGTAAAGACATCACACAGTTCATACAAATTCATTTGTAGCTTCTTTTGTTTGCTTCTTTTCAAACCAGCTGCACGTAAGGAAATAACTTGTGACACTGGCCCAACTAGTTCAGGAACTCTTCAGGCTCAAAGGAGTTATTTAAAATATTAAGAGACACAATCATTTTTACACAAAATGCTAGAAATGAAGAGAGGATGCAGAAGGCAAAACATTGCCCTATTATCTCTATCCATTCCAAATTGCTACTTCATCTCCACAATGTGAAATGTAGTCTTCTTTCTGTGATTATTTACTCGGATGAATAAAGGCTCTGTGTTCAGGGGAATACTCTTACCTATATTTAAGTGTTTATACATTTGCAAGGGTTCCTTCAGGAGAAGGATGACAGCAAGAGTTCCTTGGAAGTATCTTCCTCTCTTTTAATAATTGGTTTGTTCTGATCCTGTCTTCATTCTTTTGGGCCCTGAGATATCTTTCTCCCATTCTTTCTCCAACAGGTGCTGCAAAGGTTGGTGAAATCTAGAGGTAAATCCCAAGCCAAGCACTTGAATGTGCAAATGGTGGCATCAGACAAGTTGGCACAATGCCCCCCAGTAAGTTCTCTCACTGGGTGCAGCAGCCTAATGGTCAGGACTTCTTCAACTATTTTCCCCCTTCCTTCCATGTTTCCAATCCCAAGTACACCATGCAAATGAAGCATTTAGCCCTCTTCTCACCATCACCAGTTTGCCCTGCCTTATGTTTGTGGTACCTAACTTCAGCCTCTGTTGTGATATTTCATTCCTTAGATCTAAGTTCTGTATCTCTGCCCATGCTTACAAAGTAAGCCAAGTAGGGAAGTTATTATGACTCTTCTGTGCTCAGTATCATGTATAGCCTAGTTTTTACTCCTGGTGATTTCCAAAGATGATGGACTACAATTCCTGATACACTTGGCCAGCATGCTCATACAGAGGAGTTTTTCAGTACAGTAATGGGTCAGTATCTGTTATTGTATCTGAAAGGTTAAAGTAAATTTAGGTGGTACAGAAAGATCACGTTGTAGTTCTCCTCTTCAATTCTTTGTTGTCATCTCCCAAGGTTTACCCTCCGAAAATTGGAGAAGATTGTGCTTTTAAAAACCTACTTTTGCAGCCCACTGGCTTCTATTCATAAGATCTGCCTACTTCCTCCTTTGCTTACTGCTACTCCTGATATTCCATCCCATTTCCCACCCCAGCCCCATCTCTCTATTTCTATCATTGGACCAATTTACTGCCACTCTTCATCCTGTTTTTCTGCAGGAAATGTTTGACATCATTCTGGATGAAAACCAGTTGGAAGATGCTTGTGAACACCTGGCTGAATACCTGGAAGCCTACTGGAAAGCTACCCATCCTCCTAGCAGTAATCCACCTAATCCATTGCTAACCCGCACCATGGCAACTGCTGCCTTGGCTGCGAGCCCTGCCCCGGTCTCCAACCTCCAGGTACAAGTGCTGACCTCCCTCAAGCGCAACCTGGGGTTCTGGGGTGGGAGGGGCAGCTTGGACGAGGGGCTGAGTGGAGCTATCCGGGTTGAAGAACATGAATTATAGCTTTCTGGAAAAACTGGGGTGTTGCTCCAGAAAGAAAAAATAAGGGAGACCCACAACAAGGCTCCCTCTTGCCCTCAAAGGACTGTTGTACTGCTGTTCATTGAAGGCGATCGCTCTCTGTTTCTTCTTCTGCTCTCTGCCTTACACATCTTTGATTAATCTCTCTGCTAAAGACCCCTCTGCCTTTTCAAAATTTATACTAATTTTGTTGAAAGGATGGCTTTGTCAGGTTTCCTATGTGTCTACATTTTCCCCTGCCTTTGTCTCAGCAAGCATTACTTGCTAGGACACTGAACTAAAAATGTTGGGTCTGGAGGGAAGATATTGTAGTTTATTTTAATCATAGTAAAATGGAAGCCATAAAGGCATTCATTTTCCTTCACTTTCTTGACAACCCACGCAGGAATTGACCAAGCTTTTTGCCAATGTATGTACATGAATGCAAAAGCTGGGTTACTATGCCACAAAGGTGCCAGTTGTTGCCATTTTTTTCCTGGATGAATTTGCACAACAATTCACCTCCTTTGCCATGCTTTGTTCTTATTGTATTCCTAAACAGCGCATAAGAATGTAGACAAGGGATGTACTCAAAAGGTAATTATTCTCCGATTCGATACTCCTCAGATGTATTGGTTTCAACTCAACTGTGTGAATTTTCAGTGTGCTGAAAAATCCCTGTGTTGAGCTTCTGCACATCTAGAATACACCAGGGTTGGGGAAGCTTCAGTGGAGTGAGATTATCTAAAAAAAATTCACTACTACTGCCTCTGCAAATAATATACTGTCTAAAAACTTAATCACTGTTGCAACTTATCAAAACAACATCCCTTCTAGCTTCCTAGCAATTAGTAGACAAGTCAACATCAAACTATCAGAATCAGCACCGTCCACATCAGATTATGCAACGTCTTATATTTTTACTTTAACAAGGACCCTCATCTTTGCACGTAGTAAACCTCGTAAACTAATTTCTGGTATGGGGGCTCATCTAATGTGTTTCTTTCTTTAGTTGAAAATATGAATTTGCACCATGACTATAATAGTTTGTTTTTTTTCAGGAGTGAAGGTAATCTGTTCCTATCATTCAGAAACTTGAGCTTTCCTTGTTTCAAATAGATGTTTGAGTATATGATGAAAAATGTCACATGCTTTTTGTTTTAGAACAGTGCAGGCTCTGAAGTGGTAAACATATCTTTGAAGCTGATCCTTAAGTTGTTCCTTTTCCCAATTGGCCTCCCTTGCTTTTTTATGGGTCTGCATGATGAGACTCAACGGACTAATGATCTACTAATTAGCTATATAAATGGCATTGTGTCAGAACTTGACAAAAATCCAGGTACAAGTAGTTCTCGACTTACAACAATTCATTCAATTACTATTTAAAATTACAACAGAACTGAAAAAAATAACCTATGACTATTTTTCACAGTTATACCCGTTGCAGCCTCCCCGTAGTCCTGTGATCAAAATTCAGGCACTTGGCTACTGACTCATATTTATGATGTCCAAGAGTCACTTTTTGTGATATTTGGATGTGCAAAATCAATGGCGAAGCTAGATTCACTTAACAATGTGCTACTAACTGAACAACTGTAGTGAGTCATTTAACAATTGTGGCAAGAAAGGTCTTAAAATGGGGCAAAACTTACTTAACAATTGCCTCACTTAATAGAGATCTTGGCCTCAGTTGTGGTTATAAGCTGAGGACTACCTGTTGTAACATGTACTATATATGCTGAAATCTTGCAGGTTATCAAATTGAGTGGTAAGTCTTTCTAATGTTTACAGAAACAATAGAAAAGTCTCATTTTTTTCTATATAACTACCTGTGTGCATGTACATGTTTGTATGTATGTATGTATGTATGTACGTATGTATGCATGTATGTGTGTGGAGTAAAAGGAGTGAAACATAGCCAAATCTGGAAGGAGTAGTGGTAAGAAAAATCCAATTGGAGGGCCAGAAAATTCTCATTCCTGTACTAGTTCATATTGATTTTACATAACTTGTCCAAAACTGCATCTAAACAGCAATTTCTGACAACATGCCAGAATTAACATTTTTCTCTGAAGCTATTTCCCTCTTTCCTGGTGAATTTGGGGGCAAAATTCTAGATCCTAGTTTGGAAAGCCAAAATACAGCATGGCATGGTTTGTTTTCTGTTGAAGTAAGTGAAGTAATATACATTATTGCCTAAAAGTACACTTTATGCTATTAAGTCTGGACTTTAACCAGCAGCACTAATGTTCCAAATCTCTGTCCCGACATCCCTAATTTCTCAGTCCCTCGGTTGTCCATCTTTATTTCTTTGCAAGTTTCTTTGGCATTAAGATGCATGGGGTTTTTTTCCTTGTTCATCTGTTTGGGGAGAAAGAAGAGGAAATATTGCCAAAGGAAAATGGTCTGTCTTGGCCTGGGGAGAGGAAGGCTGATTGCTTTCTTAAATCTAGGGTGATTCACAAGACTAGAGTTCAAGAATGTCTCATTCTAACCAGTTGGAGGATATTATTGCTGCTGTGTGGTGGCTGCACTAACACTGTTTTATCTTTTTCTTCTGTTCGTTTGCATGGTGTGCGATATCTGCTTCTTTCAATCAGGGACCCTATTTGGTGCATGGGGAGGAGCCTCATGACCCCAAGCATCCTGGCCTCCACAGCTACACAGGGCAGCCAATGGGGCATGGCCAGATCCGTTCAATGGTGCCTCCTTCTCACTTGGCTGCCCGAGGCCTTTCCCGACAAGACACCTTTGATTCAGAGATGCCGGGCAGTTGTGATTCTGCTTACACTGATCCAACGGATTCCTGCATGGACATCGAAACTGACCCTTATGAGGAGCCGGAGCCCCCTTTCCTGAGTCACCGCCAGGGTGCCTGGGATGCTGAAGAACCTGAGCCTCATCACTTCCAGGGCCACAGTCATCGTCCCCCCCAGTGTCAAGGCTCCCTGGAAGCTGAGGAGCCTGACCGACAAAACCATAACCGGTCTCTGCGTGGGCGGGGAAAAGGGCGGGAACGCTATTGCCAGGAAGAGGAAGAGGAGGAGATGGAAGCTCTAGGTCAGAACCAAAACAATGTAGAAGACTGGGGGCGTGATGCTTATATTCGTTAAGGCCTCAAGGGCAGGTTTTTATCTCTCTAGAGAGAAGCTTGTTCCCACTCAGACCTTTGGGAGTGACAGCTGAGAGTCACTGAGGGCAGAGGCTATCCCTAAAAGATTGGCCTTCAGCTCCACGGAAGAGCTTGATGGCTGTAGTGTTTGCACCCCCAAACCACACCATCATTGACCAGGCCTGTAACTCAATGCCCCTCCTTGTCTGGGGACTCCCTCCATTCCCTCTTTGCCATTTGTGCCAACAACTTCTTTAACATCCTCATCCTGCCAGCAGCACTGCCTGGGCTTTCCCACAAGATCATGATGAATTCACATTGACCTTAAATTATTTATACTTCAGGGCTGGAAGAGTGGGGACAGATTCCCTGAGGACAGGGAGAAGGTTGGTCTCCACTGGTGCCTCAAATTACCCCACATGTTTGGGGAATGGCTGGCATGGACAGTGACCATAGACTGGCTCTTCTAAAGTCCTTCTTTCCTGTTCCCAGCCAAAGCCAAACAGCTTCTGGAGGAAGATGGTCTCCTTTCCTCTTTCAATTTAAACTATCACAGATCTCTTCCTTTGCTATCTGATGGTGCTGCAACCAGCCCGCCACTGTGGGGGAAAGGGAAAAAAAGATAACTCTCAATTTTTCTCCCAAGATTTGTTCATTGCCAGATCTTTTCCAGTGCCTAGAAAAGAATTACAACACAGATCACCTTAAACCAGCCTTCTCCATTCTGACAACCTCCAGGCCTGTTGCGATAACTGCATAATTCCCAGCCAGCACATCTGGAAGTTATTATGTTGGAGAAGGCTGCCTTAAGTGCTTCAGCCCTCCAGTGCCTCTGCTCAGGGCCCTTCTGTTCGTATTTTGCATGCTGAACAGATTCTGAACATACAGAATGCATGCATGTACGTGTGGTATGTGCCATGTGCCTGGCAGAGAGAAAGTCATTGACCTCCCTGTAAATTGCTGTCTGGCTCTTACTACTGACTTTGGAAAGCTCTTTCCAGCATGTATGATAGCCTGGCCTGAGGTATTAGGCAGATAAAAGGCAAGGCAGGGCGGCTCTTTCACTCCCCTGAGCCCACAAGGAGGCAAGGCTAGCTAGTCTCCTTTGTCTTTGCTGCAGGAGGTGCCTTCTCTTGTGGAAAGCTTGTGTGTTGACCCATTCTGCTATTGCTTCTTTCTTCCTTGGTGAACTTGGGTAATTAGCTTGTCTTCCTCTTCTGATAACGTGCTAGATAAATTTCAGGTAAAGCAACAAACATATGGCCTCCAGGACAGAAAACAGAAATAAGAAGAATTGGCAGGGGTCAAGTCAGAGTCCTAAATCTGTTACTACTGATTACTCATGTGCAGGTCCAGAAACATGCTGGATTTAGGGGAGGTTTAGGGGAGGGCCAGGGATGATCATCAAGGCACAACATGTTAACTATATCCATAGTGGGGAATTTGTAGCTGCTTGCTCCTAGCATTATCAGTTATGCTGTGATAGACTCTCTCTTTCCCAGCCCAATGTTTTAAGAATATAAATTTTGGGGTCCAAATCTACTTCCTGCCTCTAGTCCCCAGGATCTTCCTTTAGAGGGATTTTAACAGGTAAGAATTGTGACTTCATGGATACATCCATGTGGTTGACTTTGCAACAATATGGAGGTAATTTATTATTGTTGCTCTCTTAAGTAGTTTTAATCAACTTTGCTTAACTTTTCTTGAAATCAGCTAGATCCTGTACTTAATTACACTTAAGTGGATTGCTCTTTACTAAGATTTATTATTGTGGCATGGAACTGTAAGCAACCATTGTTATCTCTAAATAACACAGAGACCTCAGGAGTTTCTCTTCCCTCCTCTATTGATATTTCAGGCTTCTATGTGAGCCTAGAGGGGAAAAAAGGTGCCACTGCTTTAAGTGTCATGTTAATTTTGAATGAATAGATTCATTAAGACTTGGATGGAAGCCTGGAAAAAAAGGGAGGCTAATGTATAGTGGAGAAGTGCTGTGCTTAATCTCCTTTGAGTACTGAAGCACTTGCATATCATTTCTGAAGACTGCTCTGCCCTTGTTTATAAATTATATGCCCCAGGCTCTGTTAGAATATTGGTTGTAGAAATATTCAAGAAAGGAAGATACTGGAAACTTGGTTTTATTTGGAGGAAGAAATAATAAAAAAATGGGCTGAAACCAGATCCTTGGATTTGGGCAACCTTCTTCAATGTGGTGCCAATGACTAAGGATTCAGGGAGTCCTAACTCAACATATCTGAAAGTCTCCAAGATAAGAAGGACTGGCATCTTTCTTTGATAAAGCTGGTAAGATTTTGGCATATTCAACTGGTAGGAAAAAGGGAGGACATTGTGGCATATAAATCCAGCCTGCCTATTAATCTACCAAGAAAGTATAAGGAATTGAAACGAAACTGCTGCAATGCATAGGAATAACTGTTAACCAGAAATACAGGTTGGCGAAATGAGGCATATTTTTTTTTGGACTTTTGACATCTTGCAATGATTTGGGGGTGGCTGATCCTGATAGGTTTTGACCTGATGGTTAATGGCAGAATTATTGACTTGATATCCTTTTGGTCCTTTTTGTTGTAGGGAAAAGGAAAGGAAAGAAAATAGATAATCTCCCCAGAGCTTTGGTATTGGTTTGGTCCAATTATGTAATTCTTCCTCACCTATCCTTGAAACTGAAGTTCTCTGGTTTATTGGTATCTTTGATTCCTTATTTTTAAGCTGCTGCCTCTTATTCCAGAGCTTTGCACACCCATAGCACTTTAATGGATAATCTTTCTATTAGACACAACAGTTGCATATATTGCTTTAATTTTTCTGCCCTGTGAACTTCAATTTCAGCAATCCCTGACTTCTTGTGTCCAATTGATTAAATACCAATAGAGATAGGAACAGGTTATTTTGAGTTCTGTAAATCCAAATTAGTTTTAGGGTTTTCCCTTCTTGCCATGCCTACAAAGTTCTCAATATGAAAGACGATAGAAGATCTATTACTCTACCTATATGTTCAAGTTTGTTCTGGGATGGATTTAACAATTTTCTGCTGCTTCAGTGGAGATAAAAAGTTGCAGATTCATAAACTCTTTACCAAGTTGTTAACTGTTTAATTGAGTTTGTTTCTTTGCAGTAGACAAAAGGGTTACAAATGGGCTTTGAACAAGAAGAATATATCAAATTATAAGATTATTTTAAGAGAGTGTATTTTATATTATTTATTGTAGTGTTCCTTGAGATAAAATTAGTTGGCCAAATTTGTAATGAATGATTTTGCCAAAAGACTTACAAACAGGAGTTTCTGGGGTGGTGGAGAAGATATTTTAAAGAATATGTTGTTGAACTTTCAAGTAATTAAGACTGATCATCTTCATCCCCAACCTATTTGTACCTTTTGGTTTTAGTCTCCTCTTTGGGTTGTTTTGTTGCTTAATTTGAGTGGGGAGCAAAAGAGAAAGGTTATTATCAATAGAAGATAAATTTTATTAAGTTTTTGCCTCATCGTTATACAACTGGTTCTTCAATGCTTCAATAATTCAACCCATCATTATCATGGGAATAAAACTATTTTCTAAAATGCAATTTCTCTGAAATGTTTATTGTGTTTAGTGAAGAACAATGAAAAATACCACATCCCCAAATCATAAACATTAAAGGCAGGAATATTGAGATGCTACTAGTGTGCAACTGCACAAAAAGTAACCCTTGCAAAAAACCTTGCATCCAAAAATGTGGAAACTTGGATGTAACTAGAAACCCAAAGTTTCTATTACCCAGGTAGATTCATTTGTATCAAGAATCTCTCCTCTGAATGCTTGTCTTCAGGAACCTCATGAACAAGGTGGGTACACACATTCCACGCAAAACATGAGAGGCAAAGCAGTGCTATGAAAAGAGACCTTTTAAAGTAATCTTCCAGGGAGCCACTTTAACCTCTTCTACTAAAACAAAAGTAGGCAACTATACAGTAATCTACTCTGTCTTGACAGCTGATTTCTGTTATCTTTCAGTAAAGAGGTCAGAAGGTGATCTCCTTACTGTGTAGCGTATGAAGGCAAAAGGCTGCATTGTAGGTATCCCACTTCCACTTGCTAATTGGGAAAAGCATCGACCTAGTGCTTTTCTTAATGTGATAGAGTGAGGTTGGGAGATGGGAGCCTGTAAATCCAGGACCTGGCACCTTTCCTCCCATAGAAATTCTCAGAGTGACATTGACAGTTTAACAGGCGTACTGAAAATAAATGTCTCGCAGTGTTGTCACTTCGACTAATTTTGAGCTCATATCTAGTGCTATTCTGGGACAGTGTTAGACACATCTCCCAAAACAAAAAGGTTGATAGGTAAGTTGGTATGGTACGGGGGGTGAGGCTCAAGAAAATTGCCCAGAATAAAAATGCTGATAGATAAGTTGGCACTTTACAGCGGCGGGTCATAAGGAAATTTCCAGTTGAGCTCCCTTTCACCTGTTTTACCCACTACACAAGAAGCCCTTTTTTGACATTGCCATGGAGATTAACAGAAAAATCACCACAATCGGTGTCCATTGCTGCACCCAGCTAGAATGATGGTGGATTTTATTGTCCATTTTTTTATTGATTTTGCTGCTGCTGTTCCATTCTTGTTTTTAAAGGGTTTTTTTTTTTTTTTTTAAAAAAGAGCAGTTTAGCCTTTTTCTCCAAAAATAATGGACATATGTTTTGGAAGTGACCCAAAAGATGAGAACATGTTTTATAGGAAGTTTATAAAATCCAACTTGGGCTTCAGCAGACAAGAATTGTGCAAGCAGCTACTTGTGGAAATTGGCATTATCAACTCAACTCACGGTTGAGTTGGAACCAGTTGGCATGCCAGTTGAACAGCACAAACCAAATTATTCAGGATGGATGGCAAGGAGGTGATCTATACAAGAGCTCACATCCCAGCCCAACCATGATTTTTCCACCATGATTTTTGAATAAGCTACAATTGGGTTCATATAATATGATATGCAATACACCACAATAGACACATTATTATGGTTGGGCTCAATAAACCAAAACTAAATAAACCATACATTTTAACCGAACAAATGAATTTGCCACAAAGATTTTTCTGGATTGTCCAATTTATGAGGATTACAACAACAAGAACAACAACACTGCCATCATCAGGTATCAAAGAGAATTTGAAGTCATGGATCGCTTTTCCAATTCCCCAACTTCTCTTAGTATTGGAGAGATGGCAAGGAGGATTCTTGTCCTTTCATAGTCTTTTTTTTTCTACACTGAATAAATATGGATATAGAAATATGGATAAATGGAAGCAGATTGGATATCATTGGACTGGAAGCTGCTTGGAGTTGGTTGGACAATTGGCAGGTATATAAAAATTTTAAATAAATAAAATTTCCTAAATACAAGAGCTTTAATAATAGAACAGAGAGCCTCATGGGGTGATGGACACTCCTCCACTGGAATAATTTAAAGAAATGTTGGATGACTTCTTGTTGTGTGACTGCTTTGATAGCCAAACCCTGCACTGGGAGGAAATTGGATTAGATGATCCTTCTCATCACTTCTCACCCTTGCAACGATTCGGTAGAAGTGGTCAAATTGTCCTTTTGGCTGGGGGTCAAATTTTTAATGGCATATATTTCCACATATTTTCTTTTTATAGGTAGTCCTTGACTTATGACTACAGTAGAGCCCAAAATTTCTGTTTTTAAGTGATGCATTTGTTAAGTGAACTTTGTGACATTTTATGACCCTTCTCGTCACTGTTGTTAAATGAATCATTGCAGTTAATAAATTAGTAACCAGGTTGAATCTGGCTTCCCCACTGATTTTGCTTGTCAGAAGATTGCAAAAGGTGATCACATGACCCTGGGACACAGCAACAGTCATAAGTGTGAATCAATTGCCAAGTGTCTGAATTTTAATCATTTGATCATGCTGCAAAGGTTGTAACTGAAAAACAGTCATGTCACTTTTTTCAGTGCTATTATAACTTTGAACGGTCACTAAATGAACTGTTGTAAGTTGAGGACTACCTATAATTACATGCAAAGTCTCCCTATTGTTAAATGCTAATTTGGATCACATATATTTATATATAATAAATACAGACCAAAAAATACAGCTGATATATGTGTTTTATAGCTGCATTGTTGTATTGTTATCATTAGATTAATCTTTGCTTAATAGCATACAATTTTACATGTTTTTTCCATGTCAGGAAAATTTTCGCAATGCAAAGGTAAGCTTGTCTTATACAAAATAAATGTGCACAAGGGAAAGAATATGCTATTTTCCCCCTGCTATACACGCACACACACACGTATGTGGGTGGGTGTACCTGTATTTTTTAAATATACATTTCATGTCTTTATCTCCCCTTTTTCAATTATTGTCAAATTGCCATCCTTAGGATTTTCAGCAGATACCTGGTTGCCTACAGCAATACACTTGCTTGTTGCTTTTTACTGCATTCATTGTATTTAGTCTGTTCCTGAATAATTTCCAATCATCATCCCATCACAGCCTTTTAAACTGAAGACTCACAATTGAGCTGTTTATAGAAATCTTCTGTAAGCAGGTTTAATATTCAGAATCATGAGCAGGATATATACAGATCTGAGCTCCACTTGGTGTTCACTATTAAGTATTGCAGCTCTACATCAGCAAATTGTTTATATATTTTTATTTAGCATAAAAATCATCTCTCTATAGATTTCAGGGTGCTTAAAGATGCACATTCCCGAGTCAAAAGATTTCCTGGAATTGGTCCTATTTTTTCTTGTTGGAAGATGCTTCATGGTGAGAAAAAAAAAACCTGGAAAAGAAGCAAGGAGAAATCATAAAAGGGTTGGAAATAGAAATTTACAATATCTGACACCCGAAAGTCTCATTCTGTAAATTCAGTGAATGTAATGGTATGTGAGAAGGACCTCGGGAGATAGGCTAACCAGTGTGTAAAGAATGTCTTATCCCACAGAAGGAGGGATGTTGTGAGAAATGTTTCAGAAGGGATTCTCCCTAGTTTTACAGGGAGTAAAAGGAAAGGGGCGGAGAGAAAAATACTTTCAGTCTTGCCACTTTCTCTTAATGTAGCCTTACAATAAAGGTCAGTGGTGGGAATCAAATATTTTTACTACCGGTTCTGTGGACTTGGCATGGGAAGGATACTGTAAAATCTCCAGTCAGAGGTGGTATTTGCCAGTTTTCTGAACTACTCAAAATTTCCACTACCGGTTCTCCAGAACTGGTCAGAACCTGCTGAATACCACCTATGATAAAGGTAGAGTTAAGTACTCCTGAGTGTGCTTATTGTGGGGACTGCCTCAGAGGGCTAACAGTGAATGAGGCAGAGAGAGGAAGGTCCTACTCTCCATACAACCTTCTCTGCCACTCCTTCCCCTAATTTGCCAGGCAATTGGCTTTTGCTTTAATAATTACACTGGTAGAATGTTTTTCTTTTAATTCCACAGGACTGCAAGCAGTTTTAGGATACACATATTCAATTCTGAATCTTCTTTCTCCAAAACCATTTAGCTCTGAAAACTACATTCTATTTTCTTATCAGTCCTTCTTGATGATAGTGGCACTGGGGATTTTTGGCTACCTGCAATGTTGGGTTTACCTATGAAATAGGGCTGTCAAACTCACGGCCCACAGTCCAGATGTGTTATACTGGTCATACCTACAGCCGATTTAGCGAAGTGGGGGGGGAGTCATGATACATCATATGATTATGCTGTGGTGACACAAATTTGACACCTTATAAAGGATTGTAGCCACAGAACTGCTTATAAGGGCAATAAATCAAAAGGAAGCTGACTGTACCTTTCCATCTAACAGGTTTCAAAGGCATAACATCATCTGACCTGCAGCTCATTCAAATAAATTACAGGCCAATGCTTCAAATTATGAGGGCCCTCTCCAAACAAAAGCAATTTACTTTCATTTTTACATCATTTAGAAGTATTCTAATTCACTTGCGTTTATTGAAAGATAATGGCTGTTCTTTAAATAATAGCTTAAATATTTTATTATTTTTGCTTGACCTTTCTCTTTTCATACAAAATCATACAAAAACCCAGTATTTCTCCCCCTTCTCAGAAGTAACTTGAATAAAGTAACTTCTGATAGATGAAAAAAATCTGGGATTTGACCCTTCAACTGGGGTGAATGATGCTCTAGAAAGACTAGAGATAGAAAAGTTATAAATGGATGAATGCCTGGAGTGTGGCATGACAAGCAAAGGCTGTGCTCCTGAATTATATTCTTGCTTTTCATCTTGGAATGGTAAGTATACTTCACAGAGCACCAGTGAGGTTATCGATCAATATCATAACATTTTTGTGTTCTTTGAATTCTATTTTGCACATGTTCTTTTGAAATTGGTATTTATTTCTGGAACAGCAGATTTTGAATGTGGTCGCACATCTAATAAAGACTGAATGTGCTGTTTTGGTTATACTGATAATTGAGCATTCTGAACAGCAGATTTATCAAAAGAAATCATGAGCTTGTATATCCTGAACTGCCTTTTTTTTTTCAATTGGCAAATTTGGGATATAGATAATAGCTTTCTTGCTCTGAAATCTCAATATCTAGAAGCTAATCAAGGAGTGATTCACATGGTTTATGGAGTTAAGGGAGCAGAGAGCACTGAAGGAAAATGAAGAACAAACTTGACCAAATGCAAGGTAAGGCCACGAAGTGCTCTTATTGCAGAATGCTTAGGGTGATCCTAGACTCTCCTTGGAAAGGGAAACTCAGAGGCCTCCCTACAGGACCACAAGGAGGAATTTTCCAGGCATCTGAGGGATAGAACCATTCAGATCTGTTCCCAGTTAGATACCAAATATGGTGCAAATTCTGTAGAGATGCCCGAGGAGGAGAGAGCTTACCCAGTCACGAAGGAAATGCAGGATCCATTCTGGGTCAGTCTCTAGGACCATTGTTATGTATTGAGCATGGGTGAGAAGGAATGGAGACAAGCCTCTGAAGGGTGAACTTCAGCTCTTTATTTACATTGTGACTTCTGCATTTAACAGCAGTAAACCCCGCCTTATATAGGCAACCCTTGTAACGTTTTAACCAATAACAAGCTAGGAATGCTAGCTTTTATAACCAATAAGAACGCTCTGTTAAGGGCCAATCGGATTCCCTGGAACGGGCCAATCCGGTCCGGCCGCTTAACAGCCAATCAGAAGTGCAGGGCCAGAACCCTGCACTTACTCCAAGCTCACGCTTTACTAATCATATTGCATACACAACACCCCTTCCCCCTGGCTTCTTAGTTCAGGGCACAGTACATAGTCCCTTAAATAGGACGGTTGTCTTTTTAGTCTCTTTGATTTCCGTTTTATTGGCTGGTTGCAATCCAGCTGAGGTAGATCGTTGTTTGGCAGTGGGGTTGCCTCTGGTTCAGAGTTCACTTCTTCGTCATTGCCTACATTTCCCGCAATTCCCTGAGGCGCAAACGTTTCTCCCTCTGGCTCCACTTCCTGAGTTTCTATTAAACCGTCGTTCCCTTCGAATGGGTTTCCTAGAATTTCCACTTCTTCCGTACCTCCCCCCCCTCAGTTTGGTCGTAGGGGAGTTGCGGACTGGCCGCTGCAAGTCATGACCGTAATTGGTCGATATGCCGTTTCCAAAGTTTATCGTCAAGGCATTGCACAAGGTAGGATCTGGGGCCGGTTACACGTACTACTGTCGCTTCCACCCACAACGGGTCGCCCGATACGTTTTTTGCATATACGAGGTCTCCTACCTGGAAGGTGTGACAGCGGCCGCTGGATCCTAGTGGTTTCTCCGGTTCATAAGCAGGGTGCAACCGGTCGAGGTGGGAGCAGAGCTTTCGTCCCACTAGCAGTTCAGAGGGAGTTTTGTTGGTGGCACTATGTGGGGTGATGTGTTGCAAGAAGAGGATTTGATTGACCTTGTCGTCAATGTTGTCGAAGTCTACTTTTTGCAAGGTTTTCTTCACAAATTGGACCATGCGTTCTGCTCGGCCATTGGTCGCAGGGTGTGCAGGCGAGGTGAGTGCATGGCGGATGCCACGGTCAGCAAGGTACTGCTCGAACACTAGTGCAGTATACTGTGGCCCATAATCGGATACCAGGACGTCTGGTAATCCATGGGTTGCAAGGAGTCTGTTTAAAATCTTGATAACCGCCTCGTAGGTCGTAGTCGTCATGCGATGAATTTCGAGCCAATTTGAGTAGGCATCGACTGTAAACAGGAAGGTGTGGCCCTTGGTTGGCCCCGCGAAATCCAGGTGAATTCGGGACCAGGGTCCACGTGGTGTCTCCCATTCAGTAGGCATGGCTTTTGGTGGGGCGTTGCTGACTTTTTGGCATTTGGGACAAGCTTTAACCCACTGTTCGATTTGCTTGTCAATGCCCGGCCACCATGCGTAGCTTCGTGCAAGTGCTTTCACTCTCACGATGCCGGGCTGGCCCTCGTGCAAAGTTCTCAGCAACGCTTTTTGGAGCCGTTCTGGGATAACGACTCTATCGCCCCAGATGATACAGCCCTTCTGGGAGAAGAATTCAGTCTGCCGAGACTTGAATGGTGTGAAGTCATCTGATACTTGGTCCAATGGCCATCCGCGTTCTACCCAGCCTAGGACTCGTGCTAGGGTGTGGTCGCACTTGGTTTCTCTCGCGATGTGTCAAGCGGTCAGTGGCGGCGAGTTGAGTGCCTCGATTTGCAATGTGGTTACCGTTGGTGGCGGATCGTCGAGAGTCTCTGGAAGCGGTGCTCGGCTCAATGCATCGGCGTGGGGAATGGCTTTCCCCGGGCGATATTGCAACCAATAGTTATAAGCAGCTAAGAATTCTGACCATTGGGTCATTCTAGGGGATAATATGTAGGGAGTCAGCTTATCCCCGGCTATTATTCCTAGCAATGGTTTGTGGTCAGTCACAATAGCAAAAACCCTCCCATACACGTATTCGTGAAATCTTTTCACAGCTGAGACGATTGCGAGGGCTTCTTTATCAATTTGTCCATAGTTCCGCTCTGTTTTTGAAAGAGTCTTTGAAAAATATGCAACAGGGGCTTCGTTCCCATTAGGCAGCACGTGGCTCAAAATGGCGCCCACCCCAAAAGGCGATGCATCGCAGGTTATAACTAACGGCAAAGTCTCGTTATACTGCATGAGTATAGAGTCGGAAGTGAGCAGTTTTTTAACATTTCGGAATGCCTGTTCTTCCCGGTAACCCCATAACCACATTGCTTTTTTATCTAACAATTGGTGTAATGGTTCAGCGACAGTTGCTTTGTGTGGTAAAAATACATTATAGAAATTGATGAGGCCTAGGAATGCCTGGAGATCAGCCTTGTTTCGTGGCCTCGGAGCGTTTTTGATCACTTTTAATTTACTTTCTGTAGGGTGAATGCCCTGGCTATCAATCAGGTACCCTAGAAACTCAACACTGTCTGTACACAATTTACATTTGTTTTTTTTAACCTTAAGACCGGCTTCTTGGAATTTTTTTAGGACTAATTTTAACCGGTCCTGTAAGATTTTTTTTGTAGGGGCTGCAATTAATA
>BHEV01001422.1:36215-52974 GCA_004319985.1 Emydocephalus ijimae
GATGACCGTTAAAGGTAAGTACGCTGTGTGCTTCTTGAAGGAGACTTGGACTCAGCAGGACCCGACGACAGGGATTCGATTCCCCTGATAGTCCTTGAGGATGAGGCGTTGGAAACGGAAGTCTTGGCGTTGAATTGTGGGGATGAGTTGCTTGAGTGTCTTCCAAGACACCATCGAGAGGGATGATCCTGAGTCGACCTCCATGTGGCAAGGCTGGTTTTCGATGGCTACCGTGACTCAGATTTTCTTAGTGTCCAAGGTTGAGGAGTGACCGATAGTGATAGTGTGGTGAGCCTCTTCTCTCTGCAAAGCTTGATTTCTGTAGGAGTGGTTTACTGGCGCTCGCCTTACAGGACGGTTTCCTGTCGATTGGCAATAGTTAGCCCCTTTTGTGGCCTGGCGGATCCTGGGAAGCTGCGGCAGACCCTTCCATTGTGGCTTCGTTTCCCGCACTCGTGGCAGAGTGCGTCGCGGAATTTGCATTCGGACCTGGCATGGTCGGCTCCACAGCCAGCGCAAGGGCGTAGGTGCTTCAGACGATGGTCCCGGTCGGACCGCAATCGGTGGACCCCTTCTTTGTCGCTGTCTGACGACGAAGAGAGGTCCCCGTGGTGCATTTTTGCAAGCTGCCCTTCTGAGCTGGGTGAGATGTCGCTGGCTGGTGGTGGTACCGGAGCGCAGTTTCGGCGAAGTTGTGCAGCCGACTTCCTGGTTGCTTCTGCTGCAGTAGCATCGGCGATGGCGTCGGCAAGGCTGATGTCGCCTTTCGCCATCAGCTTGCTTTGTAAGCCCACTGCATCTAGTCCCAGAACTATTCGATCTTTTAGTGCCTCTTCTAAATCGGTGAATCTGCAGAGGCCTCCCAAATTTTGGAAGTCTGCTATGAAGTCGGCCACGCTTTCTCCTTTCTGCTGGCTCCTCTGATAAAACTCGTGGCGTCTCACGAGCGTAGGCACGGTTGGAGCGTAGTGGCCTCTCAGGATGGGTTCGAGGTCGTCCCAATCCATGGCCTTCACTTCTCGGGGTTTGGCTGGTGCTTTAGCCATCTTAAATACAGTTGGACCGCAATGCATTAGGAACACCGCCCATTTTTTTCCTGGTGTGGCGTCCTTTAAGTTGTTCATCTCTAGGAACATTTGGAAGCGATCCATGTAGGACTCCCAGTCCTCTTGTGTTGGATCGAACGGAGCGGGTGGTACGATGCCGCCGGACATGGTTCCGTTGTTGGCGCCGTCTGTCACGTGCTCGGTGTTTCTTCCTGGTTCCATTGGTTCAGACGTCTCCATATCCCACCCTTGTCGCCAGTGTTATGTATTGAGCATGGGTGAGAAGGAATGGAGACAAGTCTCTGAATGGTGAACTTCAGCTCTTTATTTACATTGTGACTTCTGCATTTAACAGCAGTAAACTCCGCCTTATATAGGCAACTCTTGTAACGTTTTAACCAATAACAAGCTAGGAACACTAGCTTTTATAACCAATAAGAACGCTCTGCTAAGGGCCAATCGGATTCCCCGGAACGGGCCAATCCGGTCCGGCCGCTTAACAGCCAATCAGAAGTGCAGGGCCAGAACCCTGCACTTACTCCAAGCTCACACTTTATTAATCATATTGCATACACAACAATCATAGGTTTTGTCTTCTGAGATTTTGTTGGAGCCTATCCTCAGGGACTGTTCTGTGTGTGGCATTTATGGTGGCTGTTGTGTGTAGTATTTTTTTGCCAGCCATCAGTACCCCAATCTACACCTATAAGCTACACACAGCAGCCACCATATAAATACCACACATAGAACAGTCCAGAGAAGTTCTGTGAAGATGGGCTGCAGCATGAGTCCAAAAGCTCGGAAGACAAAATCTCTGGTCCTGGTGACCGACCCAGAATGGATCCTGCCACACTATCCTGGGACACATAAATTTGCCTTCATTCATATCTGGGAAATGTTTGATTCTCTTGAAGGAAAAGAAAGGGGAAGTGGACTGTAAATGCCATTACCTGCACATTAGATCCATGTACCTCCTGGTTGGTTAAGACCGCTTGAGAGGTGTCATATAGGTGAGTTCAAGCATTGGTGAATTCATCCTTGTTGGAGGGGATATTACCGTCTCTTTTTAAAGAGGTACAGGTGTACCCCCTACTCAAGAAACCATTACTGGACCCTACCATTATGGGCAATTTTTATCTAAACTCACATGTCCCCAATTTAAGAAAGATGGTTGATTAGGTGGTGGTGCAATTCCAGAGGATCTTGGAGGAAACGGATTACCTGGATCCTTTTTAGTTAAGTTTTAGGCCTGGATATGGGATCCAAATGGCATTGGTTCGCTCATGAACGATCACTGGTGGGAGCAGTATAGAAGGGGTTTATCCACTTCTTGACCTCTCACCAGCTTTCAATACTATTGACCATGGTATCCTTTGGGGCCAGTTAGGGGTGAGTGGCACAATTTCATGCTGGTTCACTTCCTTCCTCCAAGACTGATTCCAAACTGGTGTCAGTAGGCAGTGAGACATGCAACTCACTGCCGCTGCTTTATGGGATGCCATGGGGCTTTGGTTCTCCCTCTCCTCCTTTTTCAAATCTATATGAAATTTCTGGGTGAGATCATCCATCACCACGGGATGAGGTATCACCAATACGCTGAGGATAGCCAATTATATATCTCTATCCTGGATGAAATGAGTGATGCTGTGGATGTTCTTTCATAATGCCTGGGAGCCTGGATGAGGAAAAGCAGATTTCATCTGGTTTATCAGGACAATCCTGGTAAAATGGAGTGGCTGTGGCTCCTCTATGTCCAGAAGTCAGGGTTATAATCTTTGGCCAAGTGTGCTTCATCAACCAGGAGAGACATGGATCTAATGTGCAGGTGATGGCATTTACAGTCCACTTCCTCAGGAGCCATGATTCCAAGAGAACCATAGATTACACATTGCATCTGTCTGAAGTAGTACCACCACATTCAAGACCAAAGACGATAACCCTAACTCATGGACATAGAGGAACCACAGCCACTCCATTTTATCAGGATTATCCTGGAAAACCAGACGAAATCTATTTTTTCCTCATCCAGGCTCATGTGGAAACCGTGGCTAACTCAACTCTGTGCGGTGTGCCAGGTATGTCCTTTCTTGTATAGGGAGGCTCTCTACTTGGTCACTCATGGTCATCTCCCATTTGGATTGCTGCAGTGCACTCTACATTGAAAAATATCTGGAAGCTTCATGGAGTACAGACTATAGCCACATGAGTTATATTGGGTATCCAACGGATGGCAGATGTGTAACATCATTGCTCAGCAAATTACGTTGGTGCCTGTTTGTTTCCGGGTCCAATTCTGATTGTGACCTATAAAGCTCTGCATAGCATGGGGAAAGGTTACCTATTGGACTGGCTTCATTCCATTATATCAGCCTGTCCCACCCAGTCAGGCAGGGAAGGTATGTTGTGGACCCTGTCAGTTAAAGAACTCTGTCGTGCAGGGTGTAGGAAGAGTTTTTTTTCTCTTATTGCTGCTATGCTACAGAATATTCTTTCCTTGGAGGTGAGGCAGCCCCTCGCCTTCCCAAAAGGGAGTTAAGACATAATTCTGCAGCCTCATATGGGGAGCCCGAAAAAACATGTGGCTGCAGGACTGGGTGGTGCCCTTCCCTTTGCCTTTTCAATGCGGTTTATTCTTGTCTCTTTCCAAAATCTTAATTCTAAAATTTTAACAAAAAACAACAACATTTTTATTATTCATTTTCCTTTAACATACATCACATTTCCATTTCTGCAATGACAGAAATGATACTATCTGTATCAAGTATCTTTTGGAAATACATACTATTATACACCCTGATTGAAACTATTGTTTTCACAGTTATATAATATAATCTCTTTTGAATATACATAATATTATACACCATAATTATAATCATTATTCTGATAGTTGTACCATATAATCTTCCCTTCTAATCACTCTATGCACTTTAATCTATAGTCAGTAGTAGTCTTGCTTATAATATGTATGTTTATAGATATCTCTATATATGTATTGATTTCTATTTAACATTTTATTGTACAACAACTGGAATGCCTTTTTGAGGAAGAAATGTGAAAAACAAACCAGCTAACAACATACTTACCAACATTTTGGAATCCTGAAGAGGTAGATTTTGCGAGGGAGCGAAGCGACCAAACCCGAGCGCGCTTGCGCGCGAGGGGGGGAGGGTGTGGGAGGGGGGTGAAGACGGAATACGGCGTTTTTGAGGAACGAGTTCCTTGAAATTATCATTTAGTATTCTAATTACTAGCTTATTTTAGGGAATCAACGCACAATGAAGGGAAAATATGACTTCCATTTCATTTTATGGTAGGTTTGCTACAAAATCGGTAGATCAGAAGAGAAAATCGGTAGCCTTTCAAAACCTCTAAAAAGCGGTAGTCTACCGCCCAAAGCGGTAGAGTTGGCAAGTATGTAACAAGGAAACAGATAAATAGTCAAATCCTAAAACAGTTCTTTTACACTTTTCCTTTTATTATTTACATATTTAATTAATTAGCCACCTAACTCCAGTAAACTCTCCTTTCCTTCATGAAAACTAACATTATGCAAAGTATAGAAAACATGTAAGAATGAAGCAAAAGAAAATAAAGAAATGAGGTAAAAGTAAGGGGAAATACTATTCTCAATTCTTTCGTATACATTCCTGTGTTGCAGAGCATGCTGTCATTATGTATACACTCCAATTTCTTTTGTCTTTAATTTATATTTAAAAACACAGGATTTGCCTTTTCCCTGGTTTAAAGGAGACACTTCTAGGTGGCCCAGATATATTGGACAGTTTATAATTTGGATAAAGGGAAAATATTTGGAGGGCAACAGATTAAAGAAGACAGGGAACATATTTTATCAGAATGATAAGTAATCCTTCAAGGCTTCAGAAATGGATTCTCTTCCTATGTTTGGATCAACATTCAGCAGTGAAGTATATAAGAAAAGCAGGAGAGCGAATCTGGAGACTTTACACAAACTCAGCAATTTCAGCAGCTGCCCATCCCATCTATCTCCACTCCACCTCCCCAAGAGCTTTGAAGTTTGCACATATCCCAGTGTACTTGCTACACAGCACCTGCTTAAGAAACCTGACTATCCCCCTGAGAGGCTGCAAAATCAAAATATCTCCTGGACTGATGTTCAGCTCTTCCCACTTCAGGTTGTGTTATGATAAACTTGGCTGGCTAAAAAGGACAGCTGAGAAGGAAGAGCAGATCTAAAAAAGGGTAGACTTGGAAGCAGGGTTGGAAATAGAGCTCAGGATTGATTCACAAACAGCATTTTCTCTACAGCAATAATAAGAGATCATGGGGTTGTAACATATGTTCTTTTTAGATTCAAACAAGAGGAAGTATTGTTCATGGCAAATAGCAGGCATAGAAGGCAAGGGATCTTGCCAAGAAATAGTTTTTAACTCCTGTCTTCCTGTGCTGCAGACTCAGAAACCATTGGAAGTATATCTGTTATTTATATTAAAATAAAAGCTTGATCCTGTTCAGTAATAGGAGCTTTCCTCTCTGGTACGTTAAAGTTACAACATGTTCATCCTACCCTATTATATGCTCTCTCATAAAGACGCACTTTACATGTTCTCTACAGCAATAGGGAGATGTACATGAAGGCAAGACAGTTATACCCTTCACATAAACGCATTGTTCAGTGATAGGATATTTTTAGTGGTTCCTTATCCCCACCAATGGTGGTCATGAAAGTGGCCTTCACGAAGATTGCATTACTTTTGGAAATTGAGTGTCCCCTAGTTAATAATGTTGTTGCTGGCAAATCCTTTCAACTCAGAAGCATCTTCAGTCAGAGATAACTGTGACTGTGAAGAAAAGCAACCACAAAAAATGGCCCTTCCTTCTCAGGGCCCAAATTGACACTGATCACAGTTAACATAAAAAGAATATCCTTGGTCAAAGAAGTCCTGCTCCAATAATTTTGTGAGAAACATAAATGTGACCTCTTATGTTTACAAGAAACTCATAGGGAGGAAAACCAGCAATGCGCTAAAGTTCCTGGAATGCAATTATTAACTGAAAATGTCACCAGCAATATGGAAGCACAGATTTTGCTAGAATCAATCTCCATATCTTGTCTATGGCAGTGATGGAAGAAAATAATATAAAAATATTAATAGTTGAGCTTAGTGATTGCACAGTGACATCTGTTTATAAACCACCATATATAAAATGTTCATTTGCTGAACCACCACACTTCTGTAACAAACCAGCTAAGTTTATAATAGGTGACTTCAACTGCCATAATAATCTGTGGGACTATGAAGATAACAATGAAAGCAGAGAGGCCATAGTAGAATGGATGGAATCCGACCAACTATCACTTATCCATGACACCAAACTACCAGTGTCCTTTAAGAGTAGTTGATGGAGGAGAGGCTATACCCCTAATGGTATTTCCTAAGTGAGTATATAGAGCATTAATGCTTAAAGTCGATAGGAATGCCAATTCAAAACCCAACATCAATTTATTCCAATTGAGATTACTGCTGCTGGCTTACCATAAATTGTGAAAACCAGATTTCAAACTACAAAAACATAAACAAAGAATAGTCAAGAACAAAGAATGGAAGACAAGCAAACTGACAATGCTCTTTACTATAGGAGAGTTGGAAGAGGCAATAGACAAGTATAAGAATGACAAAGCAGTTGGTATTGATGAGTTTCAGGTTGAACAGATTAAAGATTTTTGACCTAAAACAAACAAAAAAAAATGTTTTCTCAGCCTTTAAAACATATGTTAACATATTGTTCAGATACCCAAGATATGGAGGAATATTGTTCAGATACCCAAGGTATGGAGTGATAATCATACTTGTTATGAACTAATAAAACGCTAAAATAAAGTTTTATCAAACCTTTAGAAAAAGCAGGGTTCTAATCCTGCACTTCTGATTGGCCGATAATAGCGATATCGGATTGGTCCGTTCAGGAGAGTCTGATTGGCTGTTAACGAGCCACTCTCATTGGTTCAAGGGGTTAACACTCCACGTTTCTCATTAGTTACGAGATCAGCAGCCTGCCCTATAAAAGGGCTGCTGCTACCCTAGGTTTTTGCTCTGTTCAGAATGATTAATAAAGAGTTGAAGTTCACTGTTCACTGTCTCGTCTCCGTTCCTTGCACCCATGCGCAGAACTTAACACTGGTGACAAGGATGGGATGCGGAGACGTCAGAGCTGACTGAACACTACAGAGCAACAAACAGAGCACATGGCTAAAGGCACATCGACAGCGGAAACCATGTCCGGCGGCACCCTACCACCCGCTCCATTTGACCCGGCACAAGAAGACTGGGACTCGTACATGGACTGGTTCCAGATGTTTCTGGAGACCAACAACTTGAAGGATGCCACTACGGGAAAAAAGCGAGCGGTATTCCTGACCCACTGCAGACCTGCTGTTTTTAAGATGGCCAAGGCACTGGCAAAACCGGCTGAGGTAAAATCCATGGACTGGGACGTCCTTGAGCCCCTCCTACGGGCCCACTATGCACCTACCGTACCAACACTTGTTCAAAGACATGAATTTTACCAGAGAGACCAGCGGAAAGGAGAAAGCGTTGCAGATTTCATCGCGGATCTCCGGAACCTGGGAGGCCTCTGTGGGTTCGCCGACCTCGAAGAAGCTCTGAGAGACCGAATAGTTCTGGGACTAGATGCACCACATGTGCAAAGTAAGCTGATGGCGAAAGGCGACATCAGCCTTGCAGATACCATTGCTGACACTACTGCAGCAGAAGCAACCAGGAAGTCGGCTGCCCGAATGCACCGCACCAACGCACCGCTCCGCCAACTTGCCAGCGAAACCTCACCTCGTCTAGAGGGACACATAATGGCAATCCACCACGAGGACCTCGAATTGTCATCAGAAAGTGATGAGGAGGAGGTCAACTGGCTCCGGTCTGAATGTGACCAACACCACCAGTGGAATCAAAGACTACAGCACCAATGCGCAGGTTGTGGGGCAAACCACCCGCGATCAGAATGCAAATTCCTCGACGTGCTCTGCCATTTTTGTGGGAAAAGAGGCCACATCGGAAAGGTCTGTGAAAGCAAGCAAGGATCCAGCCCACTTCAGAGGGGAGCCAACTACCGCCAAAACACAGGGAATCGTCCTGTGAGTCGGGAACATTTGAACCACCAATGGAACAACCACTCCTACAGAAATAAACCACTGACCAATTCAATGAAATGAGAAGAAGCACACCAAACCATTACAATTGATCACGCCTCATCACTAGATGCAAAGAAGATCCGAGTGAAGGTCGCCATCAAAAACCAGCCCTGCGTGATGGAAGTCGATTCAGGATCATCCCTCTCAATGGTTTCCTGGAAGACCCTTAAACAATTAATCCCTGCCGTCCGGTGGCAAGACCTCAGAACCCAAAGAGAATCATACTCAAGGATTATCAAGGGAACCGAATTCCGGTCGTTGGATCCAGCCTAATCCAGGTCTCATTCAAAAATCGTACTGCATCTTTACCATTGACCATCATCGACCATGATTGGCCTAGCTTGCTAGGCCTTCAATGGTTCGCCCCACTCGGGATCGAGGTAGCTGGCATTCACCAAACCAGAAGTGACGACTGGGAGGAGGCCCTTGTCCAGGAATTCCAGGATGTCTTTGCAGACAAACTAGGTGAGTACAAAGGGACCCCGATATCATTTAACCTTAACCCTGAAGTAGCCCCCATCCGCCTTAAGCCTCGTCGGGTACCTTTTGCCCTTAAACCAAAGATTGATGAGCAGCCTGATAAATTAATAGCCCAAGGTGTTTTAGAACCAACAGACCACGCTCGTTGGGAAACCCCAATCATAACACCCATCAAACCGGATGGATCGTTAAGGATTTGTGGGGACTACCGAGCCACCCTGAATCACGCCCTTCAACAGAATGCGTTGCCGGTGGTACAACACCTTCTCCATTCCCTGGGGGGTGGAAAAGTCTTCGCTAAATTGGATTTAGCACAGGCGTACCAACAACTGCCTGTAGATAAGAAAACAGCAGAGGCACAAACGATCGTTACGCACCGAGGCACCTTTAAGTGCAACCGACTCCAATTCGGAGTTTGCGTAGCCCCAGGGATTTTTCAAAGTTTGATGGAGAGACTCTTGTAAGGGATCAAAGGGGTCGTACCATACTTTGATGACGTTTTAATTGCTGCCCCGAATAGAGAAATACTAGAAGAGCGTCTTAAATTGGTTCTCCAGAAATTTAAAGACTCCGGCCTTAAGGTTAAAAAAAATAAATGTCAACTTTGTACAGATAAAGTAGAGTTCCTGGGGTACCTAATCGATAAACAAGGCATTCACCCCACCAATAGCAAACTAAAAGCAATCAAGAACGCCCCAAGACCCAGAAATAAGACTGATCTCTTAGCTTTCCTGGGGCTCATCAATTTTTACAACATCTTCCTGCCCCACAAAGCGACCCTAGCTGAGCCCCTACATAGACTTCTCGACAAAAAAGCAACCTGGGCCTGGGGGCACCGAGAGGAGCACGCGTTCCGACAAGTGAAAAACTTATTAATCTCAGATGCTGTTTTAATGCAGTATAACGAGACTTTGCCTTNTTAGCTTTCCTGGGGCTCATCAATTTTTACAACATCTTCCTGCCCCACAAAGCGACCCTAGCTGAGCCCCTACATAGACTTCTCGACAAAAAAGCAACCTGGGCCTGGGGGCACCGAGAGGAGCACGCGTTCCGACAAGTGAAAAACTTATTAATCTCAGATGCTGTTTTAATGCAGTATAACGAGACTTTGCCTTTAACAATTACATGTGACGCGTCACCGTTTGGAGTAGGAGCCATTTTGAGCCATGTGTTACCAAACGGTAGTGAGGCCCCTGTTGCCTATTTTTCAAGGACCCAATCAAAGGCTGAACGTAACTATAGTCAAATCGATAAAGAGGCTCTTGTTGTTGTATCTGCTGTGAAACGGTTTCATGAATATGTATATGGACGAGTTTTTACTATTGTTACTGACCACAAACCTTTGCTGGGGATTATAGCGGGAGACAAGCCAACTCTCTTTATATTATCACCTAGAATGACTCGCTGGTCGGAGTTTTTGGCTGCGTACAACTATAGACTGCAACACCACCCGGGGAAAGCCATTCCCCACGCTGATGCACTGAGCCGTGCACCACTTCCAGAAACCATCGATGACCCAGCTCCAACCCCTATGACACTCCAGATTGAAATGCTACATTCACCGCCGCTAACAGCTAGAGATATTGCAATCGAAACAAAATGCGATCCTGTCTTAGCGCGAGTTCTTATCTGGGTTGAACAGGGATGGCCAGTAGAACAAACCTCTGACGATTTCACCCCCTTCAAGAACCGGCAAACAGAACTTTTTTTGCAAAAAAGCTGCATCCTATGGGGGGATAGAGTCGTTGTCCCAGAGCGGTTACAATGAGCAGTATTAAAAACACTGCATGAGGGTCATCCCGGCATCGTGCGTATGAAAGCGCTCGCACGAAGCTACGCGTGGTGGCCGGGCATTGACAAACAGATCGAAGCCTGGGTAAAGACTTCTTTAAAGTGCCAAGAAGTTAGCAGTGCCCCACCTAAAGCAACTCCAACAGAATGGGAAACAACCTGGGGACCGTGGTCCCGCCTCCACATTGCCTTTGTGGGACCTATGAAGGGACACATGTTCCTACTAACAGTGGATGCCTATTCCAACTGGCTCGAGATCCACGAAATGAAGAGTACTACAACCGAGTCCATCATCCAGAAATTGAACAGGCTATTCGCGACGCATGGACTGCCAGTCGTTCTGGTCTCCGACAACGGATCCCAGTGTACCGCTCTACCCTTTGAACAATACTTAGCAGACCGGGGTATTCGCCATGCGCTAACTTCGCCAGTGCACCCTGCGGCTAACGGAAGAGCCGAGCGCATGGTACAATTTGTTAAAAAAAACCTTCTACAAAATGGACTATGGTGACATTGAAGATAAAATAAACAGAATACTCCTTCTCCAACACATCACTCCACACAGCGTCACCAACAAGACTCCAGCTGAACTATTGATGGGACGTAAACTCCATTCCCACCTCGACCAGCTTCACCCGTCTTACAAGCCAGAGAAACCCTGTGGATCTAGTGAAAAATGCCGTGAGTTCAAGATAGACGACTTAGTTTTCGCCAGAAACCTTTCCGGCGAACCGTTGTGGGTCGAGGCAACCGTAATTCAGGCCACCTGACCCAGGTCGTACCGTGTGAAAACCTGCGACGGAAAAATATGGAAACACCATATAGATCAGCTTCGCTCGAGGCTACAACCCAGTTTCCGCAACTCCGGTAACTCCCAAACTGAGGGGGGAGGGGATGTCGAAGAAACCAAATTCGAGATGGTGGAAAGCAGGAGCGAAAGAAGTCAGCAATCGGGCATGACAAATGAAGAAGAATCAGGGAGGGGAGTGTCCTCGCCACAGAGGAACACCTCAACAGAAGCAAGCCCGCAAAGATCGGAGGACAACATCGAGAACATTAGCGGCACCGAGTCATCCAATGAGGATACGGAACCACCGGTACCTGACTTGCCCAAAAACGCCCCGCCAAATCCTGCACTTCTGATTGGCCGATAATAGCGATATCGGATTGGTCCATTCAGGAGAATCTGATTGGCTGTTAACGAGCCATTCTCATTGGTTCAAGGGGTTAACACTCCACGTTTCTCATTGGTTACTACATCAGCAGCCTGCCCTATAAAAGGGCTGCTGCTGCCCTAGGTTTTTGCTCTGTTCAGAATGATTAATAAAGAGTTGAAGTTCACTGTTCATTGCCTCGTCTCCGTTCCTTGCGCCCATGCGCAGAACTTAACAATACTTAAACCAGACAAGCCATCAGAGGATTAAAAAAGCAATGGCTCATATCATTTATCAGATATAATATATAAGGTATTTGAATTTTTAATCCTGAACTGATTATCTGCAATAGTAGAGTTCCTGCTTGGCCTCAAGTTGGCCTCAGAGCTGGCAAAAACTTTGCAGCTCAAATTTTCAACCTAACACAATACATAGAGGATGGTTTTGAACTGAAGAAAATCACAGGAATGATGTTCATAGATTTTACCATGGCTTATGATACAATCAGATAGGCAGCCTTGTTGAAGAAAGTCCTTCACCTTATGAAGGATTTTAAATTCACAAAAATTATAGGATGCCTATTATCATAGATATTACAGATTTTATGTCAACTTTCAGAAGCAATACTATTGATGGAAAACCCTTCTTCAGGGTAGTGTGTAAACTCCTATGCTGTTTAATGACTAACCACTGCTGGAAGCTGATATGTGTTTGTTTACATCAATGAACTGGCAATAACAGTGTACAGCATAACTTTCAAGATTGTCAAGAAAAAAATGACCAAAAGCCCCAAATTAAATATTGCAGGTTGCAATATTGCAACTTGCCTGAATTATGTTTCAATATTTTACATTCTGGATTCAACTAACTTCAATAATTTTGCTACTTTTAGCTGTTTTCCAGTCATTATGCAAATTACACCAATAACATCAGAGAGGGGCCTTTGCATAGGTGCTCTGGCTGCATTTGACATGCACTTGGAAGATAGTGGTCTGGTTTTTCATGACAGTGAGGTCTATTTCAGGGCCTACTGCTGTGTGTTATGTAGTTGCTTGAAGGTGTTGCAACATCAGGAAAGCCAGCTGTAGAACTTCATGGAAGGACAGACTTCCAGAGCAGATTATAACATAAGCACTACTCCCTTCTTCTTCTCTCTTTTCAATTCACTCCCAGCATTCCCCATCAATGGCAGCATTGGGCAGTCAGGAAGTAGCAAGAAAGACAAAATGGCTGCCTGGGGACTTTGCAAACAGGAATCTGGCTAAATAATCAGAGCCAAAGCCCAAGAATTAAAAGATAGGCAGCCTAGCTGAGAAAAAGGAAACTGGGGCTGAAACAATTAGGAAGAGAAAGGCCTTTTTTTTTTTGCTTGCCTCAGACCTTTCATGAAGGAGAAATTATTCTAGTTATCCTCAGATTGAGCAAAAATTCAGAAAAAATGAGTCACATAGTTCAGCCAAGAAGAAAAAGAAGAGAAGAAGAAAAGGTAAAACAAAACTAGAAAATTGAAACTAAAAAGATAGAAGGTTGAAGTTTTCAGGAAAAGGGGGATATAGTTCTGTAGAATGTGACAGATGGAAATAAGAAAACCCCATCCAATTATCCATTTTTTCTCCCTATTGAGGTTGGGTTAATTTTGTTCTGTCGCGGGAAACAGACTGACTCGAGACCAGTGTGATTTCAGTTCTTTATTTGGTCTCAGTAACTTCAACAAAACCGAAGCCGTGGCAGCCTCTTTTATAGCAGCTGCTCGCGGCTCGCGGCCAATGATGGCTCCTTAAACTTCCTGCCGTCAGGCAGACCAATTATAAAACAGTATTCAAGTAGTCAGTATGGACCAATCAATAGGCAGCATTGGCGGACCAATCATAATGCAGTATTACAAGTATGCAAATATATATAACACCCCTCCCCACTTGGTTTGGTCCAACCTACGTTACGTAGTCACATAAGTAGGTGGGGCTTTTATGGTTCCCACTTGACCTGCACAATTCAGTTGCGATGTTGGCTTCGGCTGGTTCAGACGGGGTTGCTGTCTTTCCCGTCTTTCTCTGTGGAACCTCCTGGAAGGGTGAGCCAGTCATGCCGCTCCCACCCGGTCTACCCAGGCTGGTTGAGTCAGCTCGGCTGCTTCCTCCAGGAGTGGCTTCGTGTTGGTTTTCTGCTGCCAGCTCCCTTCTTCCAAAGTCGTCTGCAGATAAGTAGTTTTGATTTCTTGGCGGGCCTACTGGTGGTGTTGATTGGTGGTTTGTTGTTTTGTTTTGTTTTGTTTTTTGTCATGTTAGTGGAGGGTCTCTCACTCCCCTTTTATTTGCATTTGAGGGATCTCCCCCCTCTCTGGCTTGGTTATTATTGTCTGTTTGATGTGGTGCTTGTGTGTGTGTGTGTTCTTCTCCTTCAGTTCTAGGGTTGTCAGTGTTTCTTTCTATTGTTCTAGACCTCAGTTGGTCTATGTGTCTCCTCCAGTTTCTTCCGTCCTCCGTTTCTAGTCTGTATCACCGGGGTCCCGTTATTTGGGTTATTCTAGCTGGTATCCAAAGTGGGTCCCCCGTAAGGTTTTTTGCGTATACCAGATCCCCTGTTGTAAATGTGCGGTACTTACTGGAGGAGTCTGTTAGCTTTTCAGGGTTGTATGTGGGGTGTAATCTATCCAGGTGCGACCGTAGTTTCCTGCCCATCAAAAATTCTTATTAGTCTTATTAGTCGTGGTGCTCGGTGTTATATGTTGTATGGTTAGCATTTTATAGATTTTGTCTTGGATGTCACCCGGTTGTGGTTTATCTAATGCCTCTTTGGTGTACCAAACCATGTGTCCTGTCCGTCCGTTTGTAGCCGGCCAACCGGGTGCTGTTAGGGCATGCCGTATGCCCTGTTCGGCGAGAAATTTTTCAAATGACAACGCGGTGAACTGCGGCCCGTTGTCTGAGATCAATAGATCCGGTAACCCATGCATTGCGAATAATTTTCTTAGCTGTTTGATGATGGCTTCTGTCATCGTGGAGTGCAAAACGCTTACCTCCAGCCAATTGGAGTAAGCGTCTACTATTATTAAAAATGTATGTCCTTTTGTGGGTCCTGCGAAATCTATGTAGATCCTCGACCAGGGGCCCCTCGGTGTTTCCCAGTCGAGGACAGGTGCAGGAGGCGGGGTAAGTCTGGACTTTTGGAATTGGTTGCATGTTCCCACCCATGTCCCAATATCCTTGTCTGTCCCTGGCCACCATACGTAACTCCTGGCCAGGGATTTCATTTTTATGATACCCGGGTGTCCTTCATGCAACATATACAGTACTTTTTCCCGTAGTATTTCCGGAATGATAACCCTATCCCCCTACATTACACATCCCTTCCAAATCAAGAGTTCAGTTTGTTGGTTACGGAAGGGCTTAAAAATTTCGTCATTATCGGTTTCCGGCCAACCTCTACCTACCCAGTTTAGAATCTGCGCCAGCTATGTGTCTTTTGCAGTTTCTTTCGCGATGTCAGATGCAGTTATGGGAAGGTTCAGTAATGTCTCAATTTGGAGAATGGACGTCGTTGGTGCTGGGTCATCTTCCAATTCAGATGGGGTGAACGGCTCAGGAGAGGAACTCTGACCACCATTTCATCCGTGGTGACAGGATGTTGGGGGTGGCCCTGTTGCCCACGAGTATTCCCAAAAGTGGCTTGTGGTCTGTAATTAATGAGAATGTCCTACCATAGAGGTATTCATGGAATCGTTTGACCCCCGTTATTGCGGCTAGGGCTTCTCTGTCCAGTTGGCTGTAGTTTCTTTCTGCTTTGACAATGTTTTGGAGTAGAAGGTGATCGGCGCTTCTCTCCCGCCGGGTAAAGTGTGGCTGAGGATGGCGCCGACGCTGAATGGTTAGTGGCAGGGTGGCGCTGTATTGAATTAGCACAGATTTGGATGTCAATAAGTCTTTGACTCCCTGGAATGCGGCTTCCTCTCGTCGACCCCAGGTCCAGGTAGCTTTCTTATCCAGTAATCTGTGCAATGGTTCCGCTATCGTTGCCTTCTGTGGCAAAAAGACATTGTAAAAGTTAATGAGTCCCAAAAATGCCTGCAAGTCTGCTTTGTTTTTGGGTCTGGGCGCTTCTTTGATAGCCCTTATTTTTTTTTCGGTGGGGTGGATCCCTTCTTGATCTATGAGGTATCCCAGGAACTCAACCTGACTGGTGGCTAGCTGGCATTTCTCTCTTTTGACTTTGAGTCCCGCTTCTCTAAATCGTCACAAGACTTACCTCAGCCGGTCTTCCAGTTGCTTTTTGTCCCCAGTGGATACCAATACGACATCAAAATATGGGACCATCCCCTTGAGTCCTTGCAGAAGGTGCTCCATCAAGCTTTGGAAAACGCCTGGGGCCACGCTGACGCCAAATTGCAGTCTTTTGCATTTGAATGCCCCCCTGTGCGTCACAATTGTCTGTGCCTCTGCTGTCTCAGGGTCGACTGGCAATTACTGGTATGCTTGCGCAAGGTCGAGCTTCGCAAAAACTTTTCCTCCCCCCAATGAATGTAAAAGGTGTTGGACTACTGGAACGGGGTATGCGCTTTGTTGTAGCGCATGGTTGAGGGTGGCCTTATAGTCTCCGCAGATGTGCACGGACCCAACTGGCTTAACGGGAGTCACAATTGGAGTTTCCCATCTTGCGTGATCGATGGGTTCCAATACTCCTTGTGCAATAAGTTTATCCAATTGCTCGTTGATTTTTGGTTTTAATGTGAAGGGGACTCACCTGGCCTTTAGCCGGATTGGGGCTATGTTAGGGTTCAAATTAAATGATTTAGGGGTCCCTTGGTACTTGCCTAGCTTTCCGTCGAATACGTCCTGGAACTCCTTCATCAGGCTCCCTTCCCAGTCCGTCTCGGTGACGCTGTTGATTCCGGTCACTACGATTCCCAGGGGTGCGAACCATTCAAGTCTAAGCAGGCTAGGGCAATCCCAGTTGAAGATCGTTAATGGGAGGATTTCAGTATGTCTTTTAAACTTGACTTTGAAATGTCCAAGTCCAACTATAGGGATCCTGTTTCCCTGGTAGTCTTTCAGGGTCAGGTTTTGCTTTTCCAGTTCTTTTCTTTGTATGTCTGGTATCAAGTT
>BHEV01001428.1:0-16335 GCA_004319985.1 Emydocephalus ijimae
AGACCAATTTACAAAAGCTCAAGGAGTAATTAAGTTTAAAGAGAGTTGTAACAAACATGATTTAAAGGTGTAAATAGTTATCGTATTATTATTACCTAAAAGGGGAGAATGTTAGGGATAACTTTGTTTACCCTAACTGGTTTAGGTAAAATAATAAATATGTTATCATGGTTTGTTAGTTAAAGTGTCTGTAACTTTAACTGTCGGAATGTAATTAAGGGAGTGGTTGTNGGATGAAGACTGCGTTTTTCCCCTACTGGAACGGGAGAGGAAAAGGACCGATTTATTTGTAAGTGAACTGACATTGGATATTCTACACGGACTTTGCTAATTGAATATCCTTGAATGGACTGACTAAATGATACATGACTAATGGACTGTTATTTTGACTATGCTATAACTCTAAATGGAATAAACTATATTTTTGATAACACAAGCGTATCTGTTATTTTTACTGTATGTTAACTAACACACAAACTTATCTCACACATTTATCTGTATGCTTATCTGATTAACGCTGCACATTCTGTTTAGCTTGTCTCCTTAACCCTGGTTGAGGAACCCAGGCTTAACAAATATGTGTGTGGACAAGCTTTTACTATTATTACCGATCACAAGCCTTTGCTGGGGATTACAGCAGGAGACAAGCCAACCCCCTATATATTGTCACCTAGAATGACTCGTTGGTCGGAGTTCTTAGCTGCGTACGATTATAAATTACAACACCACCTGGGGAAAGCCATTCCCTACGCTGATGCACTGAGCCTTGCCCCACTTCCGGAAACCGTCGACGACCCAGCTCCAACCCTCACGACACTCCAGATTGAAACCCTACATTCACCGCTGCTAACAGCCAGAGACATCGCTATCGAAATGAAACGAGATCCTGTCCTGGCGTGAGTTCTCAACTGGGTCGAATGAGGATGGCCAGTAGAACAAACCCCTGATGACTTCACCCCTTTCAGAAACTGGCAAACAGAACTTTTCTCGCAGAAAGGCTGCATCCTATGGGGAGACAGAGTCATCGTCCCAGAGCAGTTACAATGAGCAGTTTTGAAAGCATTGCATGACGGTCACCCTGGCATCGTGTGTATGAAAGCGCTCGCACGTAGCTACACGTGCTGGCCAGGGATCGATAAGCAGATTGAACCCTGGGTGAAGACTTATCTAAAGTGCCAAGAAGTCAGCAGTGTCCCACCTAGAGCAACTCCAACGGAGTGGGAAACCCCCCGGGGGCTGTGGTCCCGCATCCACATTGACTTTTCGGGACCTACTAAGGGACATACATTCCTCCTAACAGTGGATGCCTATTCCAACTGGCTGGAAATCCACAAGATGAAGACTACTACAACCGATTCAGTCATCCGCAAATTAAATAAACTATTCACAACACATGGACTGCCAGACGTTTTAGTCTCCGATAATGGACCCCAGTTCACAGCCCTGGCGTTCGAACAATACTTAGCGGACCGGGGCATCCACCATGCGCTAACCTCACCGGTGCACCCTGCGGCCAATGGAAGGGCCGAGCGCATGGTCCAATTTCTTAAAAAAACTCTCCACAAGATGGACCATGGGGACATTGATGACAAACTGAACAGAATACTCCTACTCCAACACATCACCCCGCACAGTGTAACCAACAAAACGCCAGCTGAACTGTTAATGGGACGCAGGCTTCGCTCCCACCTCGACCGTCTCCACCCGGCCTACACGCCAGAGAAACCCTGTGGATCTAGTGGAAAGTGCCGCAAATTCAAGGAAGGCAACTTAGTCTTCGCTAAAAATCTTTCCGGCGAACCGTTGTGGGTCAAAGCAACCATAACCCAAGCCACCGGGCCCAGATCGTACCGCGTACAAACAAGGGACGGGAAAATATGGAAACGCCATATAGATCAGCTTCGCTCTAGGTTGCAACCCAGTTCCCATGACTCCTGTGACCCTCAAACTGAGGGGGGAGGGGATGTTGAGGGAACCAAATTTGAGATGCTGGATGACGAAATCGAAGGAAGTCAGCAGCCCGGCGCGTCACCTAAAGAAGAATCAGGAATGGGGGTTGTCTCACCACAGAGAAATACCCCAACGGAGGCGAACCCGCAGAGACCGGAGGACAACAACGATAGAATCAGCGGCGCCGAGTCGTCCTGTGAGGATGCGGAACCGCCTGTACCAGAGAAATCAAAAAATGTTCCACCGAAACCGGACTACAGATAGGAACCGGTGGGACAGCGCAAATCTAATAGACAGTTGAAACAACCTGCATATCTATGGGATTACGTCACCGCGCCCCTCAAACGGAACCTAGGGGGAAGGTGTGTTATGAACTAATAAAGGCATTTAATAAAGTTTTAACAACCTTAAGTAAAAAGCAGGGTTCTAATCCTGCACTTCTGATTGGCCGATAATAGCGACATCGGATTGGTCCTTTCTGGGAAGTCTGATTGGCTGTTAATGGGCCAACTCTCATTGGTTCAAGGGTTTAACACTTCCATGTTTTCATTGGCTAATAGGGCAGCAGCCAACCCTATAAAAGGGCTGCTGCTGCCCTAGTTGATTGCTCTGTTCAGTATGCTTAATAAAGAGTTGAAGTTCACTGTTCACTGCCTCGTCTCTGTTCCTTGCACCCATGCGCAGAACTTAACACATAGGATATTGAATAAGCAATTAACATAAATCATAGTAGGATACTAAATAAAACAATACAAGGAACTAAGTTATAGTCATAAGAAGATAAGAAAATAGGTGATAGGAAAGATGAGAATAATAACAATAATAATATAGCTTTCCTTGGTAGTTTGACAGTGTTGTGGAAATTAGTTGTATAGCAGAATGATGGCATGGGGATGGGGTGGGGGAACTGTCCTTATGTCTTGTTTTGGTGCACAATGCTCTATAGCGCATCTTGAGGGAAGGAGCTGAAAGTTTATGTCCAGGATGTGAGGAGTCTGTAGATATTTTCACAGCCTTCTCTCTGGCACATGCAGTATACAGGTCTTCCACATCATGACCAAAACATGACAAACAAAAATTAATATTACAATGGTAATACTGCCAAAAATTACACATAAAATACTGCCAAAAATTACACATAAATTACACTGCATCAACTTCTTTTTCTGCTGTGATGATTTGAAAACAAACAAACTTCTTTTCTTTTTCAGTTTGAAACATTTTGCTGCTTCTCCAAGTAATTTCTTCAGTCTCAATGAAGATTCTCAGTCACCCAGGTAACAAAACATTTCAAACCAAAAGAAAAGAAGTCTGGTTGCCATAATATGAAAAATATAATGAGTGCCTTATACCCAAATATTTCATTTTATTTTTACTTATTTGTATTTATTTGTCAAGCATGTATTAGATAACAAATATAATTAGAACATGATTATGATTACATGAAATGGATATGAATAAAAGGGAGACATTAGGACTCCCTATATAAATACTTATATATTTATATAAATATATAAATACTGTACTGTAACTTTGTTATATGTTTCCTAGGTATAAAATAAATGTCATTCTTTGTTACTTCCTTTCGTCTCTCTCTGTGTCCCAAGAAACCATATGATCGTCTGATAGAAAGTGTCCAATTCCAATGTTAAGTCCTTAAGTAGCCCAGAAGTTTTATAAACTTATAAGAAGTAAAAGAAATGCAAATTAGATCGTTCCACACAGTTGTCTTCACAGATATGAAGAAGTATATGATAATGTAGGCTTTCCAGTAATATGGAAAAATGAACCCATAATGAAATTCAAATATCATTTAAAGCCCTGTTTAATTTAATGATATCATCCTTGAAATTTAAGTCCCTCTTTTTAATATTTTATTCAACTATTGACTCACTCAGTTTCATAATTATATAGAGTGATTACATATAACCCAAAATACACACACCAACTGCAAGCAGGACTAATTTGTGATCAGAGAGTTATTAGAAATGTGGTGGCATAGTAGTTAGTGTTAAGTATTGAGCATGGGTGAGAATGAATGGAGACAAACCTCTGAACGGTGAACTTCAGCTCTTTATTTACATAGTGACTTCTCTGCACAACAGCAGTAAACCCCGCCTTATATAGGCAACCCTTGTAACGTTTTAACCAATAATAAGCTAGGAACGCTGACTTTTATAACCAATAGGAACTCTCTGTTAAGGGCCAATCGGATTCCCCGGAATGGGCCAATCCGGTCCGGCCGCTTAACAGCCAATCAGAAGTGCAGGGCCAGAACCCTGCACTTACTCCAAGCTCACACTTTATTACTTATATACATACACAACAGTTAGAATGCAAAATTGCAGGCTAACTCTACTGACTCTCAGGAGTTTGATTCCAATCAGCTCAAGGTTGATTCAGCCTTCCCTCCTTCTGAGGTCAGTAAAATGAGGACCCAGATTGTTGGGAATAATATGCTGACTCTATAAACTGCTTAGAGGGGTTGTGAAAATTGTGAAGTGGTATATAAGTCTAAGTGTTCTTGCTATCTCATGATAACTTATACAGTATGTAATTTCTATTATACAGTATATACTTCCTCTAAAATTGGTTTTGACATATTGGAGTACTAACTTCTTCCAAAATTGGTTCCTACATATGTATTTTTCACACTTTAGTGACTGATTTAATTTCTGCGTGATTCCTGGTTCATTTTTTTAAAAAAATAGTTCTTAATCTTTTCTTCTGACAAGTATGACAGGTGCCCCAAGAGTGATGGTCATATTTGCTAGCTGATGTTAAAAATAACTAGGCCATCATGGAGCTGACTTTTCTAATTGGTATCTCATTCTTGACAGCTGATGCAAATAACCTTTGCAAGCATAACCTGCTAGATGGGCAATGAGCTCTTGCCGACTCAGGTTTAATGACACAAAAGATATCAAACTGATATCTCAGCCCAGCCTACAGTCCACAGACACCAAAATATTTAAAGTCAAATGACATATGATGATATTAGCCAGGATTAGATTGTTTTAGGACTCTAAACCATCTAATCCTTATGTGGATGACATTACAGTCATCCACATTATTAGTTTGATGTATCCTTAAAATGTGAACAAGTGAATGCTTGAAATATGAAAATGCTATTCTGAGAAATATGCATTTGGAAATATATTTAAGGTAGGGTATGATTACTGTACAGTCATGGCAATCTGTTGATTGTACATCCTGCTGGATATATCAAACTCTCAGTGGATGTAGCCTGGCATTTACAAAAAATAACCTCAGTTTTTATGGTAAGTTCCATTTTGGAGATTGGAATAAACCTGTCATGAAGCAGCAAAATACAGCTCAACTAGGTCCTTTTGAAGGGACTGAAGGGCCAAGGAACTGAATATTCATATAAATAACTCCTTTCATGCTGCTTCAACTTAGTCAACTTAGCCAACACTTCCTGATCACTTGGTGTATCTAATTTAGCCCTAACTTCATTAGCATGATATCCAATCCAATTCTTCCTTATCTAACTAAACAAGCAAGCCAGCTAGCGAGATGGATAACCTTGAAACATCTGAATGGTTTCACCTTATGATTTCCAGAAAAGACTTGTGCTTTTTCCTTTGCATGTTTAAAAACACCTTCAAAGGTTTGCCTGTTAAGGCACAAATTATTTTCAAAGAAAAAAATAAATACACAAGAGTTGTGTAACTATCTCTCGTTTTAGTGACATCCAGCAACTGTTCAGAACAGCCTCACATGGAAGCTGTTTTTGTTTGGCCTAGGTGGGGGAGGGGGAGATAGGTACTTTTACCTATTATAGTTTACCTATCATAATTTACCTATCATAGTTTACCTATCATAGTTTCAAAAGCTGATATTACTCTGTTCCTAACATTCTGATAAACTTATGTTCATTTTTCTAATGGACATAATCTTTCAGTATGGAAATCTGCAAAGTGGGCATCATAATACATTAGATTTACGTCATTCTACTCAATCTTGATCAGAACATCTTTTGTAGATGGCATTAGTTGTGACTTTTTTTTTTTTAGATGAACTCACATTATGCTACTTGGCTAACAAAACTGAAATTTATACCATCAAAATCTCATTTCAATAAGATTAGGGTTCACTGACATTTGACCAAATCTCTGCATATTGTACTGAAACTTTTATTTGCTTGCTTACTTACTTACTTATTAAATTTACATACTACCCATCTCACCATCCAAAGCAATTCTGGTGGCTTACAATATAAAAGAAAAAGCCTAAATATAAAAAGAATTTAAAATGGCAAGGGTTAAATACAGATTAAAAGCTAGGAGTTTAGCGATGCAAAAGTGCCACCTTCTCTGTCACTGCACCAATCACTTCCAGTGTAAAAACCCCAGCCTACCCCAATTGGGGAACTGTACCATTAAAGTTAGTTAATAAATTGTATATTTATTGCAGGTGCAGCTCAGCAGAAATGAAGATCAAGAAGAAACCTGATTGTTGCAGTAATTAATTCATTATCATACTTTTCCTATGTCCTGGAATCCAAAATGAGAAAGAGAACTATGTAGTACTTGTTTTTTATACAAAAAAAAAATAGCCTGGAATGAGGCCAGAAACAGTTCTTGTTGCAAATAAAGCACACCTTGAAAAATTCATGATAGAATTGCATTGAGATTCAGTATGTATAAACAACTAAGAGCTTAGGTGCTCATTTCAAGAATTTAGTGTGAAAGGGAGGGGGGAAAAATCTAACAAGCCAAATATCACTTGCAGAAAAGTCTTGGAAATGATGATGCTGATCATGATTTTGCTCATTAAAGAGAGAGAAAGGAATAAAGCTTCCAGTTGCATTGGGATGCATGCTTCTGAATTTCTTTATTTTTAAAAAGTAAAAGAAATACTAACATGTGGGGAAAAGATTACTTTTGAAATGGTCAATCTGCAGACTTTAGCCACTGCCAATCATGCTGCAGTACACCTTTCAGATATGTTGGGTTTGCAATTCCTGGGATTTCCATCTACCTATGATCAAAATCTGCTATAAAAAATGGACCACAGATAACTTGTGATTTCCATATTCTTTATTGGTAGAATGACTTTTTAGAAATCCTTTGTAGTCCTAGAGGAAGGTTAGGATATGCAATTTAACAAATCACAAAATGTTTGCATGTTGTTGTTTCAGAATACGCCACATTACCTGTAGTCTACAAATCCTTTGCTGCAATACACTTGGTAATCCTTAATGACACACGAGACTTTGTTTTTCCCATTGCAAAAGGTGACCAGAGCTACTCAGTTGCTGCTATTGTAGGCAGGCCTTTGGTTAAAAAGCTCAGATTGCAGGCAACACTAGCAATGGGCCCAAAAGTGGCAGGGAAACAGTCTGCCCTTTCTTATCAAGAGATTTGAATGGTGGGAGTCACTTCCAATTCTTGTCACACAAGTCTTAGCCTGCAGAATACCATTCTTGATAAACCATGCCAAGGTTTTCATAAGAAACTCAGGTTACACAAAAGATCAAGCAGCTTGCTGTGATAGGTAACATAAATGGGCAAATGTTGGCAAAGTTCACACAAATGAATCAGCACAAAATGACTGATGTATGAGATTTTGTGATTCACTAACAGGGAGATCTGCTTTGCATGCTGTCAAGGTAAGGTACCAAAGGTATTAAACAAAGAAAGAAGAGAAAGTTGTTTATTTGACTCAAGTTTGTCATCTGCTTTTCCAAATTTACTTATTTATTTTTGAGAGGAGTCTATCTGATACCGATTCCTTAAAGAAGAAAGCTAATGTTCAAATAGCATAGCATTTAAACTTTTATACCACTTCATAGTGCTTTAGTTTACAGCCCTCACTAAGCGGTTTACAAAGTCAGCATATTGCCCCCCAACAATATGGGTTCTCAAATGCTTTATCCTTTTCCATTTTTCCTAATAGTATTCCCCTAATGTTAACACCACCTGTCTCTTATGGATGCAGAACACTTTCTGAATAGTCTTTTTAATTACTCCTTGATGTGTTCTCTTGTTAAGACTCTGACCTTCATTTGTCAGCCTCTGTGTGCTCCTTTCCACACCTATTTCCTCCTCTCTCTCTCTCTCTCTCTCTTTGTTGCAATGCATTGCCCATTATTACTTCACTCTCTGCTGTTTAGAGATTGCTTTGTTAATGACAAAGTGACTATCTGGAGAAGAAAAAAAATCAATATCTTTTTATGTGGGCACTCCACCAGAGATGCTTTCTATTTCTGGAATTCTCTCACCAGAATCATCTCAGATTCTCCTCTGACATTCAATGACCTTTTTAACTAGACTATTTCCCACTGCCCTTTCCTCTCCCCACCCACCATGGAACAGATTAAGAAATCGATAAGGTTAAAAACACTTTTTATTATGAACAGAAATTTGATTAAACAGACCTGAAATGGTGGGAGGTTTGCACAATGTTGCTCTGTTGTTATAGAACAGGAATCACTGAGCTCCTGGTTTTTTCATCCTCTCACAAAAGTAAACTGCTACTGTTTTATATTTATTTTATTTTACCACTTGAGTTGTCCAATGATAGTGAGCTTCATTAGTTATCCAATGATGATGAGCCTCACTAGTACAATATAATTAAGAGAAGTCATCACATGTCATCAGCAATGTGCATATGCTAAACTACATATATAAATGCAAATTTAGATGTTATTGCTATAGTTTAAATATCACTATTCTATCTGATCAGAAAATGAACAGTATGCCCACTCATTTTGCTATCCATTGGTTGGAAAACACTTCAGAAGTTGCATGCCTACAATAAAATGCCTCCATTCATTGATCTACCTTATGGCTTCCAATAGGATTTGCCTAGAGCTATTCCCACCCTCTAGCAGGAATGTGATTCTGTCTGTCTGCTAAAGAAATGCAGTGTGCATGTTATTATATCAGGTTTTACCAATTCATTATCATCAGTTCTCAAAACTTTTCCAATGCTCTCTGGCATTTCAAATCAAGGGAAAGGATATTTGCTACAGATGCCCAATTAGAGCTGCCAATCATATTTTATGCTGGGCACCAACATGTACTAGGGGTTTTCTCCTCACTCCACAGGTTCCTAACTACATACATTTGGAATAACTGAATATTGAAGAGGATTGTTGGTAATTGTCCCGAGGATTAGTTCTATATTTTGTAGTGTTTTGATCTATTCAGCGCATGTTAGACATGGGATTGGGGGATTTTGCATGGCTGTTCAAACATTTAGGGCCAGAAAGTATTGCTAACATGGCTTTGAGAAGATGCTATAAAGTTCTGTGTTTTTATATATTGGTGTGCAATATGCTTCTGAATTTTTGAAACTAAAGGTTTACATCTATAATCCCAGTTTAATCTTTAAACTCAGTCTATAACCTGTAAAATTTGATTACAATAAATAACTCATTATTGAATCATAGTTCTTTTGATTTACTAGATGCAGAATAAGTCAATTATATATTGCACCTTTGCAACTATAATACACTCATTCCACAGAAAAGTGGAATGAGTGTGATTAAAATATAAATATTTTGCTGAAAGAAAACTACAAGATAAGTTCTGAAACATAGTTCCCAAGTGATGTCGAGACAGCAGGGTTCCAATCCCACCCCCCAAAAAGGGCCCAATTGGACAGAATTATTCACCAGAGCAAGATGGTGAATAAAATGACAAATTAAAAACAAGATTGCTGAAATTGGGTATGTCTAGTTTAATGAAAAGAAGGACGAGGGGTGACATGACAGCAGTGTTCATGATATCTAAGGGACAAAGAAGAGGGGGCTCAGGCCAACCTATTATCCAAAGCACATGAAGACAGGACAAAAAGCAATGGGTGGAAAGTCATCAAGGAGAGAACCAACCTAGAACTAAGGAGAAATTTCTTGATAGTTAGACCAATTAATCAGTGAAACCAATTGCCTCCAGAAATTGTTGGTGCTCTAACACTAGAGATTTTAAAGAAGAGATTGGACATCCATTTGTCTGAAATGGTATAGGGTTTCCTGACTGGGTAGGGGGTTGGATTGGAAGACCTCAAAGGTCCCTTCCAATTTTGTTATTCTGTGACGATTCATATTCCAAATTTGTTTGAAATTTTACTACAGTTAGAACAAAAGGATGGACTGGAATCTTCCTCCCATTTCTTGTGTGACACTGAAGTAATGAACAAGAAGGCAGCTTCCCAGCTTTTGAAGATAACACTTATAATGGCATCGGTGAGCATCAAACAATGTTACAAGGAAAGGAATCCGAGAGAGATTCAAATTATTTCATTTGTAAAGCTAGTATAGCATTGTCACTTAAATAAGGTGGTTGCAATTTGCAGACAAAACAGGAATAAACGATGGTTTTTATAACTGAGAATGACCTTTGTCAACTAGCTGAAAGATATGGCTGATATTTTTAATAATAGCTGAATAAATGTAAACAGATACAGTTTCTTTGATGTGGATGAACCAATCATGACAGCCATTTTCTAAATGGGAACCACATGGGCAACCATTTATATTAGCACCTACTAGACTTTTTCAACATTCAAAATGCTTCCATCAACCTAAACAGGTTGTCATTCATTATTAGCATGTAAGGTACGACAACTTGGTTACTATATTAAAAGGAAGCAAAGATTGCACAATCAAAAATATATGCATATTGTTTAAGAAGAGATTGGACATTTGTCTGAAATAAGGTTTCCTGCCTGAGAAAAGGGGTTGGACTACAAGACCTCCAACTCTGTCCCTTCCATCTCTGTTATTCTGTTATTCATGGTGCTTATTCATGGTACCTTACTATATATCTTGTGATTAAACTACATCTATAGCTAACAGAACTTTGAAGGCTGTATATAGCTACTGTTGTCTGGGTATTAAACAGCTAGATCAGCGACTGAGAAGCCCCTATACAGACATAAGTATCTGCACATAAGAAAGTTAGCTTTATTACAGTATCATCTACGTCACTCATATTCAATCAATCAGAATAGAGCTGGAAGGGACTTTGGAAGCCTTCTAGTCCAACCCCCTGCTTAAGCAAGAGACCCTATACCTGTGATGGAGAAACTATGGCACATGTGCCAGAGGTGGTATGCAGAGTCCTCTCTCTGGGCACATGAGCCATTGCCCCAGCTCAGCTCCACCACACATGCATGCATATGTTTCCCACCAGCCAGCTAATCTTTGGGTCTCTGCCGTGCATGGCGGTGGGGAATATGTCCGGGGATGCATGCATGGTGATGGGCCGCATATGAGGGGGTCATGTGCACATGCTCAGGGGTTATGCCCGTATGCACAGGATGCATGTGCGGGCACGGGTGTTGCATTTTGGGGGTGCACATGTGTGCACTTTGGGAACTTGGTGCCAACACTTAGCCATCACTGTCCTATACCATTTCAGATAGATGGCTGTCCAGTTTTTTCTTAAAAACCTTCAATGCTTTTGGGGTATTGGGGCTGTTTCATTTCTAGACTATTATTGGTTCCATCATAAGATTCATAAGCGCAAACTTGCTTGCAGCAATATATATTATACTGACAGGTAATCACATTCTACTGGAAGGTTATGTTAAAGCAAAATAATTGCTCAGTATGACCTTCCTGGGCAAGTGGCTTGAGGGATCATTTTTCAAAGCTATCTGCCTTTGAGTAATTATAAGCATATATTAGACAGCATCCATTCCATATCTTCCAAAACCCTATTGGTTCATATACATTGTTCCCAATGTCCCAGATGATATACAGATTAATCAACTGCAATTTAAATAGGACCCTGAAAGATAAGTTGGTGCAAACATGGAAAAGTTCAGAAGCAACCACAATGGTTCTGGGCTTTCCATTTCCCCCTTATTAGACTTTCCAGAGTAAATGTGAAGTCAGCCTGTTTTTATTATGGTTCGTCACACAGTCAGGCAGATTATTATTATTCCCACAGATTAGTTTGGTGAAAAAAGTGTACAGTTATTTATTTACACAATTTCTAGGTCATCCAAGTGACCAAAAATCTGGTCTTTGAAGCCCCTCATCCTAACCTCCTCAGGGGAAGAAACACAGGACGTACCTCTTCAAGCTAATTATTCTACCTGGACAAATTCTATTCAGAAAGATAGTCCATAACATGTCCATAAAAAAACCCAATTTTGAATTATTCTCAGGAACATGTTAGCAACCAGTGCAGAGCTTATAGTCTGGATGTTACTTTGCTGAAGTGGACCTCACATGTTAGAATGTTAGCTGAGACCTTCTACACCAACTGAAATTTGCAAACTCCTAATACTGCTGTTTGCAATAAATCAGTCTTGAGGTAATGAGGTAGGACCCCTGCCCCCAAAAAGGGCCACAAGGATACATCTGTTGAAACTGGGCAGTCTCCCACACCCAAGGACTCCACCTGATCATCAGTTATGAGCCATGAATCTATGAGTATTCTCCAGTTGCAAATCTCCCCTTTCAGGGCAATGCAGAGTACGGACTGATAAGAAAGTTTAGATAGTTTTGTACATCAGGAACTCCATCTTGCTGAGATTCAGCTTTACCTTATTTCATACTGAACAATTTACAGCCTTCAAGTGATATACTCATGGTGCTTCCTTCTGAACTAATACATTGTTATTTCTGTGGTTTCATATAGCTGTCAAACAGTACGGGGCATAAAACCTATCCCTGATAGGACCAAGGATGGAGTCACTCATTTTGATCATTACAAACTTGAGCTACAAGTTTAAAAAAAGAGTGAAGCCACAGAGATCTATATATTTACAACTGAATTTGTAAAGCTCTTGCATTCATCTGGAGCTAAATGTGTGCTGACTGCGCTTCAATTTTGTTTCGTAGCTTGATAATAATACTATGGAAAGCACCTTCATATCAGTAGTCACAGAGTTTTGTATCCTGTGTGTCTCTTCTAGTATGTTCATTTTTTAGACTGTTTTAAATATTCCCTTACAATTTCACAGATCACAGGTTGCTTCTATTTAAGAAAAAATTGATACAGTTGCAACAGAGAGAATAAAAGATGATGGTTAGTGTCTTTAATGCCTTATGTAATTTAATGATTGCTAATGTTTTTAATTATAACTGATCTGATAATTTTAAAAAAAACCTAATGTATCTTTTTGACTGATAATTCATTCTTATGTTTTTGTCTTTTTTTCCTCCAAAAGAAAAAAGATCTAACTATCAATCAGCTTACTCAGCATTCTCAGACTATAATTCAATTGAATGCATACATCATCTATTATTTAAATCCAATCATCAATAGTTGATTAAGTTTGTTTCATCTGCATGCAGATTAGGCAGTTAATCAATGCAGGAAGTTATTTATATCAAATTGCTGCCTTTGGGGAAAATTATAACTTGACCACTGGGAAGTAGAGCATAATTATTCAGAGGGCTAACATAAAACATACATGAAGATATTTCTAAAACCAAGATTTTAAGCTCCTGAAAAGTCCTCAAAAACTACCACAAAACACTGAAGAGGAGTATCTTGAATGAGGACTGTGTGAATGATGCTGTGGGCTGAAAGCTAGTGCAGTGAAAAGCTATGACCAAAGATAAGGTAGAAAGATATATTACCCAACCAAAGATCCAGTGTAGAGATTTCTAAACAACACCTTATATATTTATTACAGAAAGATAATCCCTTAGCAGGGACCAATTTGCAACTATTTTTTAACTAAAAGATTGGGGAGAAGGGAGAAGGAGATGGGTTGATATAACATTTGATTGAATGGTTTTGGTTTCTGAGAATTGGTGGTAGACAAAGCCAGCATACATTTATGGGAGTAGTTGAAAGGAAAGCCAGAAATCCTGAACCACAGTTGCTTAACAGAGCTTTTCAGAATTTGGGAGCGATAGGCCTTGATTTCCTGCAGGTTTCAGTTCAGAGACGGTAATGACATACAACTTCAGTGCCTGAAACTAAATTCAACAGCATAGATAAAGCCAGCTGTCTTTCCAGATCATGAAAGCAAATCTTATCAGGAACTGCTCCACTGACCCAAAGGGATTATGAAGAGAATAAACTCAGTTTCTGGAAGGCTTAGCCCACTTCCTTGGGGCTCAAAATGCAAATCTTGGTTAGTGGAAGTCTTCCATATAACTGCTCATTTTCTAGTCATGGTGGCTGGGCTCAACTCATCTGTCGGAAGCCAAGTCTTAGATGATTCAAAGAGATTTGTCTGATATAAGGTAATGGCTTGCAGTGAGTAGGAGAACTGCACTTTCTTCCTCACTTCAGCTATTGTTTGGGGGGAGGGGTGTTCAAAATGAGATTTTCCTTGTCTGTACCTGGCACCAGAGTCAGGCTTTTTATACTGCGTCTGTTGAGCATGGCTTATGCAGAAGGGCTTCTGAGTTATCTTGCCACCCATGGGCAAATTCACAGGAAAAAAAAAACCCAATCTTGATTGAAAATATTCAAACATTCACTTCCTCTTGCATTCCAGGTGATTAGCATTTGTGAGATTTGCAATCCAACTGGTAATTCTGAACAATAAATATTCTTAGTTTATCCTTTTAAAAGGCAGCAATGGCATTTAACCTGAACAAAAGGTTACATCTATTAAAGGAGTGGGGGTGTATGAAAAAGAGGTTTCCTTGTAAATACTGTCCTCTAATAACCCCATGTCTGTCCGACTTTCCTACATTATGAAAACCGAAAACCTTTATTTATTCATTTATTTTTTTAAAGGGATCACATTTGTTTTGTTATTCCTCCATCTGTGTTCCCATTTGCTTTCACTCCTAATTTGTCTCTGTTAGGGATAACATTGGTTACCTAACTTAGTTTGGGTAAAAATAATATATAAACTATGTTAGTGAGTTTAAGTGTAAGTATCACTTTAACTGCAAAACATGTATTTTGGTTGCGGTTGTAAAATCACCATAAGAGGGAGCAAGAGAGCTCACTGCTTGCTGGCTTATACTGGTAGCTGACAATGTTGGATTGATGGTGATAACTGCGTGTGTTTCCCTGCTGTTGCTGAGAGAAGAAAAGGGGTTTGATTTTCTTCATATCTCTGACTGCAAAAGAGATATATTGCTGGACTGATTATTTGTAAGTTTACTGACCTCTATTTTCAACACTGGACTTTGCAACTGATTAATCCCTGGATGGACTGAACTAGTGTATAACATATGGACTGTTTTGACTATGCTATAACTCTTGCTGGAATAAAAAACTATTTAACTGGCACAGTGTATCTGTCTTACTGAGTGTAAACTACAACAACGTTTATATCACCTAAGTTGCCTGCCTGCTAGACTGCCGTTGCACGTTCTGCTAGGGTGTGTATCCCTAACAGTCTCTGTCTTTTATTCTTTACTGACTTTTTGCTGTGTCTGTATGTAGAGGTCTGCATATGTGCGTGCATATAAGCTGACATATTTCTCCTCAAAAATAACTGAGAAAAGGGAAAGAGAGAGAAGAGAGGAAAGAGAAGAGAGAAAACACATTATCTATACATACATACACACACACACACATACACATATAAAGACTCATGTTTGTGACAAAGAAAGATGGAAGACAGCCACAGCCATTAAACAAATTTGTTACTTAGAGTTTTTTATTTATTTATTTAGAGATGAATTTAAATTGAGCGGCCATTCAATGCAATGTTTCATTTATCTGGAATCAACTGCCCCTATCTACTATCTCATTCCCTATCAACAAAACTTGAAAAGGGAGTGATTAATGTGACTAGTTCACTCTCCTGCCAGTCTGGAGAGCTTAATTTATTTTCAATGAGAAGAGGCTAATGTTGCACAAATCAAGAAGTCCAAGGCCATAGAAGTCCAATTTCCACCTTCAGAGTCTTTTAGTAGTAATTACTTTGCTGCCCAGGCATTGTTACCTTTCAAAAAGAGATGCATTTGGTCAGAACTAAGAAAGGAAAACGAATGTACTCTCTCATCATGTACAATATATATTTTCAAGTAATATATTCATTTATTTATATATATATGAATATATTCATTTTTTTAAGGGAAGGAGGGGATCCTAAATCTGAATGGCTGAGGAAACAATTACAAAAAGAATGAAATAATATTTTTTCCTGGCTATCTCTCCTCTGCATTAAACATTCTTTCAAAGGTTGGCAGCAAAAGCATTATGAGTATCTTTTGGGGGAGGAACTCCTTGACACAGCAGATGCCTCACCCCAAAGTTCCTTCAGCCCTGGTACCAACATGAATTGGACATTGAGTGACAGGAATCCTAAACAATTTAATGGGTCCCATGCTTTATACTGCATCAGAGATCTAGTTGCAGATGTGATGCTTTTGAGGATATCCCTATCAAGTTTTAACCAGTTGTCAGTTTGCGCTCCTTTTAAATCCCAAGAAAGTAAAACTCAGACTCAATGCGGTGGAGCAAAGTTAATCTTTTA
>BHEV01001429.1:0-12616 GCA_004319985.1 Emydocephalus ijimae
GGTTTGAAAATAAATAAAGATAAGACAAAGATCTTGACAAAGAATATGCTATTAAGACAAAAGGAAGAACTGGCAGACCTAGTGAAAATTCAGGTCATCAATAAGATCAAGTACTTGGGGATATATTTGACAGCAAGATGCTGTACATTAAAAGAGAATAATTATATCAAACTTAAACAGCAGATAGTGCTTGTTAAGTTCTGAGCGTGGGCGCGAAGAATGGAGACGAGCCGGTGAAACGGTGAACTTCAAAACTCTTTATTAACATGGTGTGACAGCTCAGCTCAATGGCTGCTATGGCCCTTCTTATACAGGCAACTTATTAGATATTCAACCAATGAAACCCAGGGAGCGCTAGCTCCATTAACCAATGGGTGAGGCTCGTTAATGGCCAATCAGATTCACCTGAACAGACCAATCTGATGTCGCCATTAACGGCCAATCAGAAGTGCAGGGCCAGAACCCTGCACTTGACTTCAAGCTCTTGATAACTTTATTAACACATTTATTCATTCACAACACCCCTTCCCCCCGGGTTCCATTTACGGGGTGCGGTTATGTAGTCCTTGAGGTAGGCCGGTTGTTTTGTTAGTCTATTTGACTTTCGTTGTGCACCCGGTATTTGGCTGCAATCTTGTTGAGGTAGGATGTTGTCTGGTGAGAGGGGTGCCTCTAACGCTGAGTTCGAATTTCCGTTGTCACCAACATCTTCGGTATCACCATGAGGCGAGCTCACTCCCATCCCTGATTCTTCTTCACGTGTTTCCGTTTCGCTGTCGTTTCTTTCATTAAAGCTTTCTGCTATGTCAAGTTCATCTTCCTCCGTATCTCCTCCCCCCCTCAGTTTGGGCATCAGGAGACTCGGAGATTCCTGACTGCAGCCTTGATCGTAGTTGATCAATGTGGTGCTTCCATAGTCTATTATCGTGACATTTAACGAGGTACGATCTAGGGCTGGTTACTCGGACCACAGTTGCCTCGACCCACAACGGATCGCCCGACAAGTTCCTAGCGAATACTAATTCGCCTATCTGGAAGGTATGGCATCGCCCGCTGGATCCGTGTGGTTTCTCAGGTTCATACGATGGGTGTAGCCGGTCGAGGTGGGAGCAGAGCTTTCGCCCCATTAGCAACTCAGCGGGAGTTTTGTTGGTGACGCTGTGCGGAGTGATATGCTGCAAAAGAAGTATCCGGTTTATTTTTTCTTCGATATTGTCATAGTCCATTTTGTGTAGTGTTTTCTTGACGAATTGTACCATGCGCTCGGCTCTTCCGTTGGCCACAGGGTGCACCGGTGAAGTCAGCGCATGGCGAATACTGCGGTCCGCCAGGTACTATTCAAAGGACAATGCAGTAAATTGGGGTCCGTTATTGGATACCAGGACGTCTGGTAATCTCTGTGTTGTAAATAGTCTGTCTAGTTTCTTGATGACCACTTCGGTTGTTGTATTTCTCATTTCATGGATCTCGAGCCAGTTCGAGTAGGCATCAACTGTTAACAAGAATATGTGGCCTTTGGTAGGTCCCGCAAAGTCCAGATGACTACAGGACCAGGGTCCCCGCGGTGTTTCCCATTCGGTTGGGGTTGCTTTCGGTGGGGCGTTGCTTACTTCCTGGCATTTGTGACAAGCTTTGACCCATGTCTCGATCTGCTTGTCAATGCCCGGCCACCATGCGTAACTTCGTGCGAGGGCTTTCATGCGCACGATGCCGGGGTGGCCATCATGCAAGGTTCTTAGTACCGCCCATTGTAGCCGCTCTGGGACAACGACTCTATCTCCCCAGATAATGCAGCCCTTCTGTGAAAACAGTTCCGTTTGTCAACTCTTGAATGGGGCGTAGTCATCAGGTATCTGGTCCAATGGCCATCCGCGTTCGACCCAACTGAGGACTCGTGCTAAGGTGGAGTCATGTTTCATTTCCATCGCGATATCTCGAGCTGTTAATGGCGGTGTTCGAAGTGTCTCGATCTGCAACATTGTCACTGTAGGCGCGGGGTCATCAATGGTCTCTGGAAGTGGTACTCGGCTCAATGCGTCAGCGTGGCAAATGGCCTTCCCTGGGCGGTGTTGCAGTCAATAATTATAGGCAGCCAAGAATTCTGACCAGTGAGTCATTCTGGGAGATAATATATAAGGGGTTGGCCTATCTCCCGCTATTATTCCCAGCAAAGGTTTGTGGTCAGTCACTATAGTAAAGGCTCAGCCATACACGTACTCATGAAATCTCTTGACGGCAGAAACAATAGCAAGGGCTTCTTTATCAATCTGACTGTAATTGCGTTCTGCTTTTGAAAGCGTCTTTGAGAAATAGGCAACAGGGGCTTCTCTACCGTTTGGCAAAACGTGGCTCAAAATGGCGCCTACTCCGAAAGGCGATGCATTACACGTAATCGTTAACGGCAAAGTCTCATTGTACTGCATTAGTACAGCGTCAGATGTCAATAATTTTTTTACATTTTGAAATGCCTGCTCTTCTCTATGTCCCTATACCCAGATTGCTTTTTTGTCCAATAATCGATGTAGGGGTTCGGCTACGGTTGCTTTGTGCGGCAGGAAAACGTTATAAAAATTGATAAGGCCTAAAAACACCTGGAGGTCGGCCTTGTTTCGGGGTTTTGGGGCGTTCTTGATTTCCCTCAATTTGCTATCGGTAGGGTGAATGCCATGACTGTCAATTAAATACCCTAAAAATTCGACACGATCCGTACACAGTTTACACTTGTTTTTCTTCACTTTAAGACCTGCGTCTTTGAATCTCTGGAGAACCAACCTCAGGCGATCCCGTAAAATTTTTGGGGTAGGGGCAGCGATTAACACACCATCAAAGTATGGGACAATGCCTTTTATCCCTTGTAATAGTCTTTCCATCAAGCTTTGAAAGATCCCCGGGGCTACGCTCACTCCGAATTGGAGTCGGTTACATTTAAAGGCACCTCGGTGCATAACGATTGTTTGTGCCTCTGCCGTTTTTTTGTCTACCGCCAATTGTTGGTATGCCTGGGCTAAGTATAGTTTAGCAAAGACTTTTCCGCCCCCCCAGGGAATGGAGGAGGTGCTGCACCTCCGGTACCGGATATGCGTTTTGTTGAAGGGCGTGATTCAGGGTGGCTCAGTAGTCCCCACAAATTCTTATCGATCCATCCGGCTTAATGGGTGTAACGATTGGNTTGATGGAAGCTATTTTGGGATTGAGGTTAAATGATATCGGGGTCCCCTTGTACTCGCCTAGTTTTTCTGCAAAGACGTCCTTGAATTCTTGGACGAGGTCCTCTTCCCAGTCGCTGCTACCGATTCGGTGAATGCCTGCCACTTCAATTCCGAGTGGAGCGAACCATTGGAGGCCTAACAGGCTAGACCAGTCCTTGTCGATCACAGTCAGGGGTAGGAATGCTGTACGGTTCTTGAACGATACCTGGACTCGACTGGATCCTACGACTGGAATCCAATTCCCTTGATAGTCCTTGAGTATGAGTCTTTGGAATTGGAGGTCTTGTCGCCTGACAGTAGGGATATATACGTTTCAGATTCACCTGAATGGACCAATCTGATGTCACCATTAATGGCCAATCAGAAGTGCAGGGCCAGAACCCTGCACTTGACTTCAAGCTCTTGATAACTTTATTAACACCTTTATTCATTCACAATAGCGCTAGATCTGGTGAAATGGGAAAATTTACAACTGTCACTAATAGGGAGAATTTCAACAATCAAGATTAATATATTACCCAGAATTTTATATTTGTTTCAAGCAATTCCAATAAGGCTTGGAAAAGATTACTTTGAAGATGTAAATAAAATTGTGTTGAAATATATATGGCAAGGTAAGAAAGCGAGAATAAAGTTAAAACTTTTGCAAGATGCTAGAATAAGAGGAGGATTTGGTTTGCCTAATTGGGAGTTGTATTATCAAGCTACAAATCTGATGTGGGTTAAGGAATGGATAACACTAAGAAATACTAGATTGTTGACATTAGAAGGACATGATCTGTTGTTGGGGTGGCATGTTTTTTTTATGGTACAAAGGAACTAAAACACAGGGGTATTTCAGAAGACATTATATACGGTAGTCTCTGTGGTTAAACTGGGAGAAGATGAAAAGACAATATTATTTGAAAATTCCAGTCTGGCTATCGACTATTGAAGCATTTTCTTATCCTATAATATACAAAAAGGAACAAACAATTAGATATGGTGAAATATTGAATGAAAAGGGTGAACTTAAATCTATACAAAAACTAGAGGAACAAGGTATAATGATGAATTGGTTTTCATATGCGCAAATACATTCAAGGTATGATAAAGATTCTAAAATTGAAGGTTTCTATGATAAATTGAATGATTTAAATAAGATTTTGACAGGTACTGATGAAAAGGTGATTAAAAAATTGTATGGATATTTATTAGAAATTAAATTAGAAGAAGAACAAGTTAAAGAAATGATGTTTGCTTGGGGGAAGAAGAAGGATATGGGATTGATTTAGAGAAATGGCAAAAATTGTGGTCTCAAAATTATAAAATGACAATGTCAACAACATATAAAGAAAATTTGTATAAGATGTTTTACAGGTGGCATTTTCCCCCAACAAGAATAGCAAGAATGTTCAAGAATAAATCCGAAAAATGTTGGAAATGTCATCAGACACCTGGCTCATATTACCATATGTGGTGGACTTGTGCGGATGTAATTGGAAAAAATGACAAAAAAACATATAGGCTTGAAACCAGATATATTTTTATTGGGAATTTTACCTGAAATATATAGTAAAGACTTGAAATATTTGATTGTAAATGTATTAACAGTGGCTAGGATTCTATTTGCCAAAAACTGGAAAAATGAGAAAACACCATCACAGGAGGAAATCATTAAGAAAATATTGGAATGTGCTGAAATGCGTAGATTGACATTTGAAATTAGAGAACAAAGTGATAAACAATTTTATAAAATTTGGGATCTATTCTATCAATGGTTAGACAATAAAATACTGTAATGAAATATGTAGACTTTTAGAAAATAATAAATATAAATATGTACTTCTTTCTTGTTATATCTACAAAATGATTTTAGGATAGATTTGGGATGATAATATGAACTGTTATAAAACAAACTAAGTAAATTACGATTATCTTGTAAAACACGAATGAATAAAAGTATAGTCAAATGATTGATTAATAATGATACTAAGGTATTTAATTTTTGATTGAAAATATGAGATTATATGCAATGTAATTGTTACTGAAGACTACGAAATGGAAGCACAAAACAATTTGTAAACCAACCGGCACACTGCATGTATACATATGGAAGATGACTTGATGTTTTTATGTTTTGTTTGTTTATGTTTGTTTTTAAAAACCAATAAAAACTTAAAAAAAAAGCTTTGCTGGTTAGTTCTGTGTCTTGCTGCTTGCTCAAAAGTCACACATTTCTGCAGGCTACAGAGATGGTAGGAGGAATTGTTCTGTGTGTGTGTGTGAGAGAGAGAGAGAGAGAAATGTAAGTGTGTGTTGTGGTTAGCCAGCAGCAGATGCGGATGGCTGAGGAGAGTGAGACTCAGATGAGGGGCCAGGACCATTAGGGAGTGGACTGCTGCCTTCAGAGATTGTGGGGGCTGGCCGCAGCTATGAGGAGGTTCCCGAGGAGCCTGTGCCAAGTGCACATGAGCACAGGGTTGCTCGCAGGAAAGAGGAGTTGCAGCAGCATGGGTGACTTGGGAATAAGGCTACAAGATAATGGCCCCTCCTTCAAGCAGATAAAAGCCAGCTGTGAAGCGAATGTTCTTTGTAGGAAGCAAAGACATTTTGAAACTCAGCCTCATGGACATTGCGGTATCTTAAGTTGGTATTTGAAGACTCTTGTGTTGTGAAATATTTCTTACCTGTTATTCTTGGCACACTCGCACAGTTTTGGCGAGGCTTGTGCTTATCAGTTAATTAGTTTGCAGCAGCCTTTTAACCAGGGATTCCTAAGAATCATTAAAAGGTTTCTCTTCCTTTTGGTTCATGTTTGTTTTATTGGGAAAAGGTTTGGGTCAGAACAGTATGTGTGTGTAAGGCTGGGGAGCAAGTGAGTGCCTGAAACAACCTGTGTTGCAGTTGAACCTGACTCTGAAGGCATGACATATACTGAGTGAGATGGACAATTGTATGGATTTTCTAAATAAATAAATAACAACTACTCCTCAACTTGTGACAGTTCATTTAGTGACCGTTCAAAGTTACAACGGCAGAGAAAAAAAGTGACTCCTGACCATTTGTCAAACTTATGACCGTTGCATTGTATATAGCAGGGGTGTACAACTTGCGCCATCATGACGTCGTCATGTGACATATCAGAACTTTCCAACCCCCCCTTTGTTAAACTGGGCAAGGATGGGGCCAGCACAGCTTCACACCCCTAGTATATAGTAAATCATATTAAATTGCAAAGAAAAATGTTTTAAAATAAGCCATCCAATCCAAGCTGGCAGCTCTTTCTTCTTCTGCAAGTATTGACTTGTCTCAGACTTCTTTGCCAGAGACAAATGTCACAATGTTGACACACTTTTCAGATGGGGGAATTCCCCAACCAGAGAAAGAGAGAATCGGTTAGGAAGGTCAGGGCCGTTTAATTTTAGCCAACTTTTAATCTAGATGAGCGTTTCTCAACCTTGCCTGATTTAAAATATGCGGACCAGCACTCCCAGAATTCCGTGCTGACTGAGGAATTCCGGGTGTTGAAGTCCGCACATCTCAAAGCATCCAACGCTGAGAAACAGCGATCAAGAGTCTCATAGTAGAGTCTTTAACAGATTAACAGAGTTGGAAGGGACCTTGTAGGTCAGCTAGTCCAACCCCCCCTCCCCCGCCCAAGCAGGAAACCCTTCACCATTTCTAACAGATGGCAGCCCATCTGTCAGGATGGAGTCTCATCCATCAATTAAAAAATAGAAGTCTGCAGGGAGATGAGTAACAGCAGCTTTCCTCAAACTCCGGGCTGCAGATCTCTATCGGGCTGCGGCCCATTCAGAACCGGGCTGCACAAGCGACGGGTGAGTTTCATGTGCACAAAGCTCCATTCGTGTGAGGGGCAGGTACTCGCACTCACACGCAAAGCTCCATTCTCATAGAACCATGCCCTCTGCCCCCTTCCTGTGCCAGGCTCAGGGCTGGGCTGCTGGGGGTTCGCAGGGGTTCAGGAGAGCCTCTAGCTAAGTTTCTGTGCAGTTCGGAAAACCTCCAAATCCCACTCCTGGCTGGCCCCACCCTCCCGCCTGCCTAACCCCTCCCCTCCCAGGAGTTCCCACATGGCCTGTTTTGGATACAGGTAAGTGCAGGGCATACACAGAGGCTTGCGGAGGGTGAAAAATGGGCCTCCTAGAAGTTTGGTAAGGCCGGAAATGGGCACATTTCTGGCTCTCTGGAAGGACAAGAAAGCCCCCCGGCCATGGTGCAGGAGGACAAGAAAGCCCCCCGGCCATGGTGCAGGAGACAGAATAGGCCACGCCCACTGTGGCCACCCTTTGCTAAAATTCTTGAAGCCCACCCCTGGCCAGGCTGCCAAGCCGGAAAGATTGGGGAACACCGAGTAACAAGACCTGATATGTGTTGGGACCCTGGTTGCCTGTGCAACAGCAAAATAACTGAAAAGAGAGCCGAATGAGACTAAAAGGGAGGCCGCAAAAGAAGGAGTGAGCTTGAAAACGAGTTGGATCTGGCCAGGTTCTGCAAAGGAAAAAGAAGAGTCTAAGAAACATTTTCTTCAATGCGTCTCTATGGGAGAGGTAGCTGGGTGGTGGGTCAGAATGTTGGCAGTGCCCTCATTCTTAAGCCTGTCTTCTTCTTAGTCACGTGATCCACAGTGGCTTGTGGGCAGCATGATCTGGGCCACTGTAGAGAGTAAGGAAGTTGATTTTGCGTTGATGACTACCGATGGAGGGGGTCAAGCACGCCATCAGTCTCAAGTCCCTTCATGCTCACAAAAGATCCACGTCCAGCCCACCTTGAATTCCATTGACTCTTAGCTACCACCAATGTGCCTTGATGATTAGTAGTTCGGATTCTTATAGACAATATTAGTGAGCAATATACCTGTATTCCAATCTGGGTTGGTCTCTGGGACCAGAGGTTTTTGTCTTCCAAGCTATCGGACTCGTGCTGGACAAACACTGCTGGTCCCAGAGACCGACCGTGATTGGATCCCGCAACATTAACCTGGGACATGTCTATTCGCCTTCAAACCTTTATTCATTTGAACCACCTTCTTTCTTTCTTTCTTTCTTTCTTTCTTTCTTTCTTTCTTTCTTTCTTTCTTTCTTTCTTTCTTTCTTTCTTTCTTTCTTTCTTTCTTTCTTTCTTTTTGCAAAGGAAAATGGCCCTTATTGTAGGCCTCAGAGCCTTCACTTAAACCCTCTTCTTGATGAAGCTGGAAGGGGTGGCTTTGTTGTCCGATGGCTGAACTTCAAGGTTTCTGTTTCTTTATTTCTTGTGTCTGACACCTTGATGGAAATGTGCAAGAACCATTACCCAGGCAAAAGGGACTGAAAAATTCTCAAGGTTAGAAAAATAAGCCAACATTCAGGTGAAACAGGAGGCAACGCAATCAGATTTGCAAGATTCTGTTGTTACACTGTTCTCAATAAAAGGAGATTTCACCTTCCTATGAAGTTGATTTCCTGGCTCGATCTAGCAGGGCTGACAGCTTGAGACTTTCAATGCCCTTTGGCCATTGAACAACATGGAATATTGCAGAAAAAGAAATTCACATCTGGGACCTTTTGCTTCAACTTTAAAAACAAAACAAAACATGAAAGTAAACCTTTTCAGCATGCAACAATACATTTAAGGAGGATAGAAGTGAACCTTTTGCATCTCTAGCCAAAAAAGATAAGCAGTCTATAAACAGGGGGATAGTGTAAAGTTTTGGGCAAATTTGCAACCGGGTCTGGAATATCACACCTTACCTGCAGAAAACAATCCCAGGAAGAGGAGAAGGTAGACATATGAGCCAGAGCACTGCATTCCTGCTCCTATTCTCTTGCGTTGCAGCAGGTGGAATTCAATTCTATGCGATCATACTTTTAAAAGTTTTGGCCTCCTTCTCATCATGTGATGGACTGGCCCCTCCCTGAGAAAGCAGCTGAGTTGTGGGAAATGGTAAACGAAATTGATTGATACACATCTTGGGTGACAAAGGGTCAGCCAAATCTGGCTTATTTGAAAAGGATTCGAAATTCAAAAAGGCTGAGGTCAGTCAGACATTGGAACCTTTAAACCTACAAACTCTGCTTTCCGTCAGTCTTTACGCAGTTCGGCCAGGCTAGGCAAACCTCACGGGCACTTTTCCCCACACCCAAATCTTGTTTAATGCTCCTGCAAAATCTTCACCTGTGGCTGGTATTTTGTCGCCAGTAAAGAGTCTTGCAGACCAGAGTTGAATTCAGCTCTTTAATAATAACAGTAACTTCAACTGCAGTCGAACCGCAGCAGCCCTTTTTATAGTGGCTGCTCCATGGCTCGCAACCAATGACATTTAGTTAAACTTCCCACCGCGGCCAATCAGGTACTAATGTTACAAACCAATCGTATCATTGCTTCTGTTAACCAATAGGAACATCGCCCTAGAAGTCTCTATTTAAATACACTACTCCCCTCTTGGTTTGTTCCAACATAACGTAGTCGCGCAGGTAGGCTGGGCTCTTGTGAGTCCTTGTTGACCTGCACAGTTCAGTCCCTGTATTGGTCTCCGCTGGCCAGCTGTCCATTCCTCTCTTCCCTCTGGAATCTCCTGGAAGGGTGCCTCGACCATGCCGCTTTGGTCGTGTCTTGGGTTTGTTTGTCTTACGATGCGGTCTGGGCTTGCTGGAGGGGCAGTGTGGTCTCGCTGTATGTGTGGGCAGGTCAAGTCGGCCTGGCTGCTTCTCCCCTGAGGCTCCTTCAACTCTTCTTGTTTCTTGAAGTCTTCTAAAGGTAAGTGATTTTTATTTTCTTTATTAATTTGTGTCCCCCCTGATGTTTTATTATTGTCTGGGGGTGTTTGGAAAAATGTTTGTTCTGCGTTTCTGGGAACGTTGGTGTCTCGTTTGATGTGTCGGGATCGTAGCTGGTCGATGTGTCATTTCCACAATCTGCCATCGGTAGTTTCTAAATGGTAGGAACGAAGGCCAGTGATTTGAGTAATCGTTGCCGGTAACCACAATGGTTCTCCGGTAAGGTTTTTTGCATACTAAATCGCCTGGTAAGAAGGAGCGGTACTTACTGGACGAGTCTGGTGGCTTTTCCGGGTTGTAGGTAGGGTGCAGTCTATCCAAGTAAGATCGCAATTTTCTTCCCATCAAAAGTTCAGCTGGGCTCTTGTTCGTAGTTGTGCATGGTGTTATATGTTGGATGGTGAGCATGGTGTTGAGTTTTTCTTGCATATCACTTCTGTCAAGCCTTTCCAGTGCTTCTTTCGTAAAACGAACCATGCGTTCCGCTCTACCGTTTGCCGCCGGATGAGCTGGTGCTGTCAAGGCATGTCGTATTCCATGTTCCGCAAGAAACTGTTCAAAAGCCAAGGCTGTAAACTGTGGCCAATTGCCTGATACTACTACATCTGGTAGACAGTGGGTGGCGAAAGTATTTTTAGTTGTTTGGTGATGGCTTCTGTGGTTGTTGAACTCATGTTGACTTCCAACCAGTTTGAATAGGCATCCACGATGATTAGGTAAGTATAACCTTTTGTGGGGCTGGCGAAATCCATATGGATTCTTGACCAGGGGCCTCGGGGTGTCTCCCATTCGAGGACTGGTGCTGAGGGGGGGTGGGCCTGGAATATTGGCATTTGTTACATGTTTTAACCCAAGCTTCAATGTCTTTATCTATTCCTGGCCACCAAATGTAGCTTCTGGCCAGGGACTTCATTTTTACTATGCCTGGGTGTCCTTCGTGTAGCATGGTGAGCATCTTTTCTTGTAACTTTTTGGGAACCACCACCCTGTCTCCCCACAAAATGCACCTTTTTTCCAGCAATAATTCAGTTTGCCGGTTTTTAAATGGTTTAAAGGTCTCAGTTTTCATGTTTTCCGGCCAACCCCGTCCCACCCAGTTCAATATCCGGCTCATCAGTGCATCTTTAGCCGTTTCCCTGGCGATGTCTGATGCGGTGATTGGCCAATTTGGCATCGTTTCAATTTGTAGTGTCTGTGTAGTGGGAGCTGGATTGTCATTGAACCCTGGTAGTGGTGTGCGGCTTAAGGCATCTGCGTGGGGGTATGGCTTTCCCCGGGTGATAAATGAGTTTGTAACTGTAAGCTGCTAGAAATTCTGACCATCTAGTCATTCTTGGGGACAGGATATTGGGGGTTGCCCTGTCTCCGGCTAGGATTCCCAATAATGGTTTGTGGTCGGTAATCAAAGAAAATGTCCTACCGTATAAGTATTCGTGAAAACGTTTCACCCCCAAGATGGCTTCCAAAGCTTCCCTGTCTAGAAGGCTGTAGTTTCTTTCAGTTTTGGATAACGTCTTGGAATAAAAGGCAATTGGTGCTTCCCTGCCATCTGGTAGTGTGTGGCTGAGTATTGCGCCTATTCCGAACAGCGAAGCGTCGCAGGTGACAGTGAGGTAACGTGTTGCTGTATTGAATCAATACTGATTTCGATGTGATTAGATCCTTAATTTTTTTGAATGCTGTTTTTTCTTGGTGGCCCCATTTCCAGTTGGCTTTTTTATCGAGGAGTCTATGCAGTGGTTCTGCTACTGTTGCCTTCTGAGGCAGAAAGACATGATAAAAATTAATGAGACGCAAAAAAGCCTGTAAATCCGTTTTGTTTTTGGGTGTGAGGGCTTCCTTAATCGCTTGTATTTTTTTTGTGTGTGTGGGGTGGATTCCTGCTTCATCAATAAGGTATCCCAGGAACTCGACCTGGTTTGTGGCAAGTTGGCATTTTTCTTTTTTGACCTTGAGTCCTGCTTCTCTAAATTTTGTCAGAACTGCCCTTAAACGGTCTTTAAGTTGTTTTTTTGTTTTCAGCAGATATTAATACGTCATTGAAATAGGGCACCACCCCTTTTAGACCTTGTAGAAGGCGTTAGACTCTGGAAAACACCAGGGGCCACGCTTACACCAAATTGTAATCTATTGCATTTAAATGCTCCTCTGTGCGTTACGATGGTTTGTGCTTCAGCTGTTTCAGGATCAACGGGTAATTGTTGATATGCCGGCGCGAGGTCGAGTTTTGCAAAAATTCTGCCTCTTCCCAATGAATGCAACAGGTGTTGGACTACTGGAACGGGGTATGTGCTCTGTTGCAATGTGTGGTTCAAGGTGGCCTTATAGTCACCACAGATGCGCATGGACCCGTCAGGTTTTATAGGGGTCACAATTGGGGTCTCCCATCTGGCATGGTCAGTTGGCTCTAGAACCCCCTGAGTGATTAGTTTGTTTAATTGTTTGTCAATTTTAGGTCTTAGTGCAAATGGTACCCCTCTGGCTTTGAGCCTAACTGGAGCTATGTTCGGGTTTAAGTTAAACGATATAGGGGTCTCACGGTACTTGCCTAAGGTCCCATCAAACACATCATGGAATTCTTCCATCAGGTCTTTTTCCCAGTCAGTCATGGTGTTGTTGTTTATTCCTGTCACCTCGATCCCGAGCGGT
>BHEV01001431.1:0-18804 GCA_004319985.1 Emydocephalus ijimae
TGGGCCTGTGCCGTTTTTTCATCCACTGGTAATTGTTGATAAGCTTGAGCTAAATCCAATTTAGCGAAAACCTTCCCGCCCACTCGGGAATGGAGGAGGTGCTGTACCACCGGAACTGGATACGCATTCTGCTGCAGGGCGTGGTTCAAAGTGGCCCAATAGTCCCCACAAATTCGGATTGACCCGTATGGTTTAATGGGTGTTACAATAGGGGTTTCCCATGGAGAGTGATCGATGGGCTTCAACACCCCTTGAGCAATTAGCTTGTCGAGTTGTTCGTCGATTTTCGATTTTAGGGCGAATGGAACTCGACGGGGCTTCAAACGAATGGGAGCTACTTTAGGATCTAAGCTGAATGAGATCGGGGTCCCCTTATACTCGCCTAAGCTGTCCGCGAAGACGTCACTGAACTCAGAGATAAAGTCCTCCTCCCAATCACAACCACCGACTTGGTTCACGCCGGCCACTTCAATGCCGAGTGGCATGAACCATTGGAGGCCTAGCAGGCTAGGCCTGTCTCTATCGATGACCGTTAGAGGTAAGTACGCTGTGTGCTTCTTGAAGGAAACTCGGACTCGGCAGGACCCGATGACGGGGATTCGATTCCCCTGATAGTCCTTGAGGATGAGATGTTGGAATTGGAGGTCTTGGTGTTGAATTGTGGGGATGAGTTGCTTGAGTGTCTTCCAAGACACCATCGAGAGGGAGGATCCCAAGTCAACTTCCATGTGGCACGGCTGGTTCTCGATGGCTATGGTGACTCGGATTTTCTTCGTGTCCAAGGCTGAGGCGTGACCGATAGTGATAGTATGGTGAGCCTCTTCTCTCTGTACGGCTGGATTTCTGTGGTTTACTGGTGTTTGCCTTACAGGACGGCTTCCTGTCGATTGGCAATAGTTAGCCCCTTTTGAGGCCGGCTGGAGCCTGGCAAGCTGCGGCAGACCCGCCCGATGTGGCCTCGTTTCCCGCACTCGTGGCACAGTGCGTCGCGGAATTTGCATTCGGACCTGGCATGGTTGGCTCCACAGCCAGCGCAAGGGTGTAGGGTCTTTGGACGATGGTCCCGGTTGGACCGCAACCAGTGGACCCCTTCTTCGTCGCTGTCTGACGACGAAGAGAGGTCCTCATGGTGTGTCGTTGAAAGATACCCTTCTGAGTTGGGTGGAATTTCGCTGGCCGGCGGTGATACCATAGCGCAGGTTCGGCAGAGTTGTGCAGCCGACTTCCTGGTTGCTTCTGCTGCAGTAGCATCGGCGATGGCATCAGCAAGGCTGATGTCGCCTTTCGCCATCAGCTTGCTTTGGACGCCTAGTGCATCTAGTCCCAGAACTATTCGATCTCTCAGTGCCTCTTCTAAATCGGCAAACCCGCAGAGGCCCCCCAAATTTTGGAGGTCCACCACGAAAGCAGCCACGCTTTCCCCTTTCCGTTGGTTCCTCTGATAAAACTCGTGGCGTCTCACGAGCGTAGGCACGGTTGGCACGTAGTGGTCTCTCAGGATGGGTTCGAGGTCATCCCAGCTCATTACCTTTACTTCTCGCAGTTTGGCCAGTGCTTTGGCCATCTTAAATACAGCTGGGCCGCAATGCGTTTGGAACAGCACTCTTTTCTTTGCTGGCGTGGCGTCCTTTCGGTTGTTCGTCTCAAGAAACATTTGGAAGCGATCCATGTAGGATTCCCAATCCTCTTGGTTTGGATCGAACGGAGCGGGTGGTACGATGCCGCCGGACATGGTTCCGTTGTTGGCGTCGTCTGTCACGTGCTCAGGGTTGCTTCCTGGTTTCTTTGGTTCAGACGTCTCCAGATCCCACCCTCGTTGCCAGTGTCAAGTATTGAGCATGGGTCGGAATAAATGGAGACAGCCTCTGAACGGTGAACTTCAGCTCTTTATTTGCATGGTGACTTCTGAAATAACAACAGTGAACTCTGCCTTATATAGGCAACCCTTGTAAGCTTTAACCAATAGCGAGCTAGGAACGCTAGCTCTTTCAACCAATAATAACTCTCTGTTAAGGGCCAATCGGATTCCTTAGAACTGGCCAATCCGGTTTAGCCGCTTAACAGCCAATCAGAAGTGCAGGGCCAGAACCCTGCACTTTACCTCAAGCTCACACTTTTAACTTTATCGTATACACAACAATAAGATGCTGCACGCAGATGGTCACTTTTGTGACAATGGCAAAATCATGGTCTTCACTGTGTGTGGGAGAAGATGGTGGCAAACCACACCTGTATTTCACCAGGAAAATCACACGGATCGACCTTGTAAAATGAATGACAATGTCATGCCCAATTACGACAGATGGCAGTCCACATTCTACTGAAGAAAAACTGAGGATCTTTCAGATTACTCATGGTGTTCATGAGAAAGCTAGAGAAAAGCCTTTGGGAGTCTAGTTGCTGATATTTTTCTGCAGGCAAGGAAAATCCCAAGCTGCAAAGACTGAAAAATCGTAGGAATATGGAACATAAGAAGCATGAATATGGGAAAGATCAACACAGTGAAAAGTGAAATGAATCAATTACACGTTGATGTTTTATGCATCAGGAAGTTGAAATGGACTGGAATTGGACACTTTCATATACAGTCGAAGAACGTACTGTTTATTACTCGGGACACAAAAGAAGGAACTCTGATGCTTTCATAGTCAAGATGGATACATCAAGGACAATAGCAGGTGTTATTCAGTCAATGACTAAATATTACCAATTAGACTTGCATATGATGATTACACAAATGTACACTGATGTTCCAATTCACAGGATTGTCAAATGTTTAAGCAGTTTCCATGCAAATGTTGTTATATCACCAGGAATTTATCATCTCGGATATATCACCTGGATTTTATCAAGACACCAAGTAATATTGACTTTTTGTGCATGAGGCAGATACAAATAACTATTGTACAACATTGGGAAGGCAATTTCATATCTGACTTTGAGCAGTGGATTGTAGATACCTGCTGTTTTTCATGCTAACCTGGGGGTGGAGGTGATTTGTTTGCACAGAGGGCGCTGACCTTTCAGCAATTTGGTCAAACGTGAAATGTGCTTTTTATGATTTAAAAAAACTCACTGGATACGAGAGACAGTCCAACAGAAAAATTCTTTTTTGAGTCTATTGCAGTGGCCCTCAATCTTTTGGGCACCAAGGACCGGTTCAGTGGAAGAGGTTTTTCCACAGACTGGAGGGGGGCGAGGCGTGGTTTCATGTACTGCTTGCATCCCATAGATGGGGTTTCACTTATTTCTGGCATGCCATGGCTCAGTGATGGCCCATGGACTGGGGGTTGGGGACCCCTGGTCTATTGAACTCAACCACCTAAAAACATTTTTTAAAGAGAGAGAGAGTACCTTTCAAGAAATATATCTGCATAGGCTTTGAGTATGACCACTGATATTTACTTATTGATTAGAGATTAATGTTATGATGAACAAGATGAACTGCTGTAAGGTGAAAGAATTTTGTAGGAATGCCTGCTACGAGACAAAGTTTCTTTCTCCCCATGCAAGACATTGCTCCATTTAAGTCATTATATAAAAAATATTAATTGATTAAGATATTATAACAAACATAACTGAAACAATTCCAGGTGTATTGACAGATCTTTAACAACCTGCTATCTTTAATACCGGCAATATAGGAATAGTAAAGCAGGGACAATTTATGTATCCTTAGCTTCAACCGGTATGGCAAATTATACTCTTATTATTTATTTATTTGATTTATCAATTGCTTACAAGATTATAGGTATAAGGTATAGGTATAATAGGTATAGGTAGGTATAATACGTATGAATACAGGAAATAGGTACAAATAAATGGGGACAATGGGACAGGAATGGTAGGCACAATTGTGCACTTATGCACACTCCCCCCTTCTCATTTTTTTTTTTTGTGTGCACTTAATGAAAGAACAATTGCTTCTTTGGTTTATTTTTATTTTTCTTACCTCTTCTAGCATTTCTAGCAACAAAGTTGGTGTGTCAGACAATCATAGTTCTTACTGCACAACGTATGCCATTTAAGCATAAGAGAAGGGGGGGGATGGGAATGCAATGCAATGGCAAATAGAAAGCCAATCCTAACCTTTGGAAAGAATTGAAAGGAGAAAAATATTGTTGTGTAGTACTTTGCAAAACCATTTGGTTATTTATCATACTGCAACCTACTAGAAACATACTAAAAACAAAATACAGGCTTTCTTTAATATTTCTGTTGTGAATGCATAAGGTTTAATAAAGTTATCTTGAGCTTGGAGTTAAGTGCAGGGTTCTGGCCCTGCACTTCTGATTGGCTGTTAAATGGCAGGATCGGATTGGCCCATTCAGGGGAATCTGATTGGCCATTAACGGAGCTTTCGTATTGGTTAATGGAGCTAGCGCTCCTGGGTTATTATTGGTTGAATAGTTATTGGGTTGCCTATATAAAGAGGGCCTTAGCTGCCCTTGTTATTGAGCTGTCACCATGTAAATAAAGAGTTGAAGTTCACTGTTTCACCGGCTCGTCTCCATTCCTTCTTGCCCATGCTTCAAACTTGACAATTTCCTTTTGGGGTTGCACTAAAAAAAAAAAGGAAACATAACCCTGAGGCTTTTTTCTTCTTCAGAAACGTGCAAACCTGTGTTATAGGAATGGCTAGTTAAATATTAATGTGTAAAAGCAAAAAGTTGGAGTGTGTTTATTTTGTACTGTGCTAAGAAGAGTTGGAAGTCAATGTTTCTTTCTTTTTCTTTTTCCCCTTATATCTGACATCACTTTTCCCTGCTCTCTTTCCTTCCCTTAATTTCCTATTTTTTCTTCTTCCTATGCAAAGGATAAATGATTAAAAAGAAAGAAACCTGCCTAAGAGACCAGAAAAGCCGACTGTTATGAATCAATTTAAGATAGGGCATTCTTTCTTGGCTGCTTCTGCCATTCTCACATGAGAATCTTCAAGACAGGCGGATGTTTAATCCCAGGGAAACTAGGGCTTAAATTTAGCTCATGCCAATTCTTTTTTTTTTTTTCCTGTCTCAGCAGGTGGCAGCACCTGGCCATTGCTAATCTTTGGGGACTGAAAACTATGCAGGAGAAAGAAAAAAAAAAAGGAAAAGGAAAAGCTGGCAGTCGTGCTAGGTCACCAGGGAATCTCTGGCTGGAGATGGACTGAGAAGGTAAAACACAACTTGCAAAGAAGGCAAGAAGGAACCATTTTGGTTCTGCTGCAAAGAAAAATGCATGAATTCCCTCGCTGTCTAGCTTGACTCAAGGCAATGATTGTCTTAAAAGACTTTTTTTTTTTTAACACGTAGGCTTACTGGCCAAAACTATTTAAAATCCATAAAGCGATTTTAATGTCCAGAAGGGCTTTAACCTAAAACTTTCATAAAGCTGCATTCCTAAATACATTTCTAGAGATGAAAATCCCAGGTAACATAATGAATGTACTTAAGATTGCACTGCACTTATTTCATTGTTATTTATTTTGTAGTTTTGCTTTTCTCAAGCAGTTTTTAATGATACCGTTGCTTTAAGAAAGATTTGCCATCTTCTATGCACCTTAGTTTTTTTTATTTTAAATTGCAAAGGAGATGCATGAATTCCTTTATGCATCAAACACAAAGGGTTAATGGTCTTGATTTCTGTTATCCTCAATAACATGTTTAGTATTTTGATTAAATATAGCTATCATATGAGCAAATTTTTGTTCCCAAGCCATGGTGACTTCTTTCCACTATGGAAGCTATTAAAATAGATCACAGGAATAAAATCTGGGTTTCATCGAGAGATTCCCTTAAGATTAAATTATGAGAATAGGGAGAATGGGATGAAATAGACCACTGACTTGGGGGATTGTCAAGGAGTGACATTCTTAACCTTTGCTTCAGCAGTAACCTCAGAAATTCAGAATAATTCTGCTTCTTCCAAGTGGAGAAAAACTATCTCCTTAATTCTATCTTCTTGAACTTTCCTTAGGACAAAACCTATTCTGAGCTAGATTGTATGTCTATGTTGTGTCTTTATATTTGGGAGTAATATCTCATAGAGGTGTGTGTGTGTGTGTGTGTGTGTGTGANTGGAGAAACAGTAGCGGAAATTTTAAGTAGTCCAGAGAACCGGCAAATACCACCTGACTGGAGATTTTATAGTATCCTTCTCCTGCCATGTCCACCAAGACACGCCCATAGAACCGGTAGTAAAAAAAATTGAATCCCACCACTGGTGTGTGTGTGTGTGTGTGTGTGTGTGTGTGTGTATTTGAGAGAGAGAGACAGAGACAGAGAGGCAGAGGGAGAGGGAGAGAGACACAGACAGGGAGAAAAGAGGGAGGGGGAGAGAGACAGACAGAGGGAGAGAGACAGAGGGAGAGAGACAGAGAGAGGGAAAGAGAGAGAGGGGAAGTAGATAGATATTATATTTCTAACACATAAACAGAAACTAGAAATGTATGAAGAAAGATATTGGAAGCTATATTCCCCATTCTATCCAATCACTCCATTCAGAATGAGTCACATGTTACATTTTCATGTAAATTTTCTTCAGGCTGCAAATAGAGGTTTTTTGAGGGGAAAGTCATTCTAGTTGATCCAACCATAGATCTTTTTTCTATGGACATCCAACAATAGAAACAAATGATGACTCATGCCCAGAAATGTAAGAAGTACGTATATGATCCCCAAGGACCTTCATCAAAACCTCCAGAAAAACTAACATGACTTTGTAATTACACAAAATAATAAACCATACTATAAAGCATAAAATGAACAGATATTATGAATTAATCACACTTAAGTAATTATAACCCATATGGCTTGTTAAACTCAATCTGTTACTTGCAGCCACCTATTAGATCCTGTAAATTCAAGGTTATAACAATTCGTTCCCCACTACCTCCAACTACTATGCAATCACATTATTTTGTGAAAGAGAAACTGTAAAACTCATTTTGGGAAAGGAGGGGCACTCAGTCTTTGCCTTTAACACATACAATAATTATTATTGTCTTTGCCTTCCATAACATGTGACATGAATATGTGCGAAATTTTCCATCACGTTTAGGAAGAGTACAACATATGCAGGTGAATTTTAAAAAAAACCAGCACAAGTGATGAGAAACCATATAATTTATCTTGGATAATCTTCCACATCACATTAATTAATAACTACTGATCCCTACCATCATGAATGCAAGTTCAGATTTAAGTAATGGGATAGTAAAGAACATAAAACAAGTTTAATGCGGAATATAGATTAACACACGATCCTCCCTACATTATCCCTAATATGTAGCTGTTAGTGAAATTGGGAATTGAAGAATTAAACCAAAGTTTCCCATTAAACAGATATATGATGATGTTATCAATTATATGTTCATTCTAAAGGCATAGAATGAAAACAGCAACAACAATATGGAGAGTTGTATTTGATAACTCCAAATCTACCACCACACTGAATGAAGTGGCCATTCAGGAGGCAGGTGCTAAAAGACAGAAAGTGGAAGTGAATTTGGAGTATAGAGCTGTGTGTGCCACATACACTTCTCTTGACCCACTAAACTCACTTGTTAGCCTCAGATATGTTGCAGGCAGGATGCTGGTGCATTGTTAGCTTTGAAGTAAGATTCCATTTTAAACTCAATTGAATGAGTAAATAAGCACAGTCCAAGTGTCTTGGATGAGCACTAGAAAGAGCAAGTGTTAAAAACCAACATTGGTTTGAATCTAGTTACAGGCATGAACAAATGAGCAGGGAGAAGATCTGTTTCCAAAGCAGATATAGGTTTTATGACTCAAAAATGGGGTAGGTTGTAACTTTGGGAATGATGGAAAAGAGGATCTCTCAAAATTGGGTGAAGGCACTTTCTAGGACAGGCGCTAAGAAAGAGAAAGTGGAGGTTTAAATTTACTTCTGCCATCTTCACTACACACATCTAATCCAATCTCTTGCCTCAAAAAAATCCTCACTGCAATACATAGTATGTAGAACAGAATGGTTTGGTGTTAAAAAAGAATGCTCCATCATAACTGACCAGACATATATAAAAGATTTGTAGGCTGAAAAATTCCAAGGGGTCCAAATTAGTTGAATAGCTTTTCCATTTTTAATAACTTACTCTAACATATGGTTTTGTCTCCCAGAGAATTTTGAGTATTGCAATTCTAAGCAATTGGAATAGGAACCTTTCAAGTTGAATTTTTGGCAAATTCACAGAAAATTATATATCTTTAATGAAATAAATGATGAAAAATTAAAGTGAAATTTAAGTAATGTGTGGTTATATCGTACGGATACAAGCAAGAGATTGCCTTTACAGACATAGATTGACCTAATTATCTATGGAACCATATTTGTGTGTTTTAGAATAAAACATTTCTCTCTTGCTTTCAGACTCTTAAAATGTGGTCATCAGCAACTCAGCTATGAGAAAAAAAACAAACCACTCTATCAATGCATTCTAATGTAACAAGGTCACTTTGTCCTTGCACAGAAGTGTCCTTGAATCATCTGAGGGGAGATACAATTATTAGACGGCCAATGATTGCCAAATCTTATCCATTAATTTAATAAAATCTTAGTAAATTTCCTGGAATCATCTCAAAGGAGATATACTGTAATTAGTAGATAGCTATTATTGTTTCTGCCTACTAATTAAATAATGGAAACAGACTTACAAATGCAGTTATTGGAATTTTTTTTTCTCCTCCATTATGATATGTATATAGTAATTTGTTTGGAAGAGTATCTGTTGATTCAAAATACTTGAAGGACACAGGCTTCAAGTTAGCCAGGGTTGGCAGAAGAGAGAGTTAGGGAGGTTCTTCTGATTTTCTTCTCCAACCAAATTTTCTTGTGAGAAATTTTTCCCATGGAAATGAAATTTGGGTGGAGGCTGAACTGGAGAACTTTATATCCCATCCAGACATAGATCTGTGGCCTCCTCCTTCCCACATCTTCTTTTCCCGCTTTCCGAAGTTGGTCAGCAACTTTTGGTATTAATAGGAGAACAGGATGGGAGTGAAATCCCAGTTGAGCAATGTGTGTTTGGGAGAAAAAACTTGAATTTATTCCCCTTATGCTACACATAGTTTTTCTGCCTCTCTTTTTATTCTCTCTACCTATTTCTAAACTAACTTCTGCTTTTTCCAACATTTCCCAGCCATTGCTTCTCAGGCTAAAATAGCAATAGCATTTATACTGATATACCGCTTTACAGTGCTTTACAACCCTCTCTAAGCGGTTTACAGAGTCAGCATATTAGCCCCAACGATCTGGGTCCTCATTTTACCCACTTTGGAAGGATGGAAGGCTGAGTCAACCTTGAGCCTGGTCAGATTTGATCTGCCAAATTGCTGGCAGCCGGCAGGCAGCAGAATTAGCTGGCAGTACTGCACACTAACCACTGCGCCACCGGGACAAAATGCTTCTCTCTCTCCTCTTTCTCCTTTCCTTGTGCATTTATGTCCTTCCCTTGATGCCCCACAGCTTTTTATATCTTTTTTAAAATACCAAGTTTCATTACTAGCCTCTCTACTCTTTGGGACAAATCCCCTCCCTTCTACAGGTCTCCAATTCAGATTGCCTTATGAATTCTGTATGACAAGCGGCTTCCTAATAAAAGTCCTTTAATGCCTTCAACTTGGCTTCACTGTTTTATTGTTCACAGTGGAGGAGTAAACTATTTTCAAAATAACATTTCAAAGGCAAGAAACACAGTTCAAATTCAAAGAGCCGATAGCGAAGCAAAAAACAAAACAAAACCGCACTGAATATAGTTCCACGATAGACCAGGATAGATGATTACCAACTTCAGGAAGATAACCAGGGACAGTCCATTGGAATAATGCCAATCAAGATAAACCTTCTTTAGGAATAAAACACTAATTTGTCTCCAGCCTCTGTTAGCACGCAGGTCCAAACTCTTATGCAAATCTCACACCTGCAACCCATGAAGAGGATCCTCCAGAGTAGACCACGTTTTTCCCTGATCCTCTGCCTCCCTGCATGCCCTAGGATGGATAGGGGGTGGGCCTGGGTCTGGCCTCTGCCCTTCCCCAGCCTCCTCCCCCACCTCTGGAGTCACACTTCCACTCCCTGTTGGCTGTCCCTCCTCTTCCTCAGAATCAGTCTCCACCACGAGCATGACAATATCCTTAGCGATCCTTGGTTTTAAAAAATATATATTAATAACTTAAATTATGGCATTTAAGTAATTTAAGAATTGCTTCTGTGGGAAAGAGTATTGTTGTTTTACCCTGATATGATTGAAATAAAAATGTCTGATCCTATAAATCTGAAAATCCACAGGCACCAGCAAAAGGAAGCAATAATTCCATCTGCACTAAAATTCTATTTTAAAAAGCCTTAAAGCAGAAATGTGGATGCCTAGCACTGGAGGAAAATTATTCTGATTAATTTGGGTTTTTAAATACCCTTGATCTATCATTATTTATTTTTACCTGACAAGATAACGTTTTATTCCCTATTTAATGCTGTTTTATTCCCTATTTAATGCTGTTTAGAAGAATCCAGTTTCCTGTTTATCACCCACTTCACCATTAACAGTTTGTTGTTGAGAAGTGAACAAAGACATTTCTGCAAGAGCAGCTGTGCAATATCTATTTTCTTTTAAAATTATTTTCAGCATTGCTGAACTAAGCTCAAACTGAGCCTCCTGTGCCTGTTTGTATTCATCTCTAACTCTCCCAAACCACCCTGCCCTTTGCAGCCTGCATTTCTCAGACTTGAATCATTCACAATAGCCTTCTTTCAGCTGGAAGAATCCCTTGCGAGTAAACACAGTTTAATCACTTTTCTGGGGAAATTGATGAGAAGCAGAAGAAAACACGGCATATTATAATGCAATGTATTTCCAGCTACCCAACTAGTTTGAAATGTGACCAGGATCTGCCAGATAATGAAAATATGTCCCCCGTTTCCCCGGCCCCATTTATTTATTTATTTAGTCAAACACAAAATAATAGAAATAAGGATAAACATAAGTTTAATACAAGAAATAGGAACTAATAATTGGGGACAACAGGACAGGGACAGTAGGCATAATTGTGCACTTATGCACGCTCCTTACAGACCTCTTAGGAACGGGGTGAGGTCAATAGAGGTTACTTTGAGGGTAAAGGAGTGGGGGTTTGAGCAGGTGACAACAGAATCAGGTAGTGAGTTCCAGACATTGACCACTCTGTTGCTGAAATCATATTTCCTGCAATCAAGTTTGGAGTGGTTTACATTAACTTTATATCTGTTGTGTGCTCTTGTGTTGTTGTGGTTAAAGCTGAAATATTCATTAACTGAAGACATTGTAACATATGATTTTATGTACTATGCTTAAGTCCAATCTTAACTGGCGTAGTTCAAGGTTGTCTAAGCCTAGAATCTCAAGTCTGGTGGTGTAGGGTTATTCTGTTGCGAACAGAGGAGTGTAGTACTCTTCTTGTAAAAGACTTCTGGACTCGCTCAATTGTATTAATGCCTAATATACAGTGTGGATTCCAGACAGTGGATCTGTATTCAAGTAGCAAAGGTTATGTATGACCTAGTTTGCAAATCAGTAGTACCAGAAGAGAAGCTTGTTGTATGGGGCTTTCTTACTTAGACTGTGCAAAAGCACATGGACCAGGAAATTTAATTTACAAGAATGGATTCACACGCTCATATACCACTGCACAGACAATTCAAAGGAGAAAGGGGGATCTGGAACACATAGAGGTGCCCATGTAACCAGTGACTTCTTAAAGAAGCTCTTCACTGACTTAGGTAGCAGCTACATCCCAGGGGAGTACAGATTAGCTTTGTCTTCATAATTACTTATTTACTGGGGACCATTCTGAAATAACCTATCTCACAGCCTTTTCATACCACTCCTTTCTTGAAAGGACCCATTGAAATTGCGAAATAAACTTTTTTTGGGGGGGGGAGGGATATTGGTACAAAAAGCAGGTGCCACAGTAGAAACGGCCCTGTTCTAGATGATAATTTCTCACAGGAAATTATCTGCATCTCATGGGATGCAGAGCATGCTTGTTCTTCTGGATCTAATGGGATGGGTAGACATCCTTGGGGAGAGACAATCCCATAAGTAACCCAGCCCCAAGCCATGGAGAGCTTTAAGGATGACTACCAGCACCTTGAATTGTACTCAGAAGCAGACCAATGACCAATAACTAGCTTAGAAAGTAGAAGTGTCACATGTGCTAAATGACTAACACCCATAATTGCTCACATCACCAAATTTTGCATCAGTTTTGCAACCTTTCAAATACTTTTTGAGGGCAGCCTCATGTAGAGTGTTTTCGAGTCATAAAACATGAAGCTATCTGTCTTACTAGGGCTCAGCTCAAAGTTGTTGTTCCCCATCTAGACTTCAACACCCTTCAGACACTGAGACAACAAGATCAATTTTTCCTGTCAAATCAGGGTTCTTTTGGACAAGACAGCAATTCTCTTAAATTCAGGTGTTGTTTTTTCCCCCCAGATGAATATCTACAATCCTGACTGTATTTTTAATTGCATGAATCATAAAGAACCCATGCAGTTGACCAACATATTATTATAGTTTGATTTCATAGCAATATAGGTTCTGGCACATAGGTTCTTGCAGTTAGGAGATGCTTCATTAATCCATCCATCCATCCATCCATCCATCCATCCATCCATAACAGCTCCGGTGGCCTAGAGGTGGAGCTCTTGCCTCATAATCAGGAGGCTCTGAGTTCAATCCTAGGTAAAGGCTAATATTTGGAATAGACTCCCCTGCTAGAGCAGAGAGTTGGACAAGACTCCAAGATCCCTTTCAACTCTGTTATTCTATGAATTCATTCATAGGAAGCGTGGTTGTGCAGTGGTTAGAATGCAGTACTGCAGCTAATGCAGCTCACTGCCAGGAGTTTGATTCTGATTGGCTCAAGGTTGACTCAGCTTTCTATCTTTCTGAGGTCAGTAAAATGAGGACCCAGATTGTTTGGGGGCAATATGCTGATTCTGTAAACTGCTTAGAGAGGGCTGCAAAAGCACTGTGAAGCTGTATGTAAGTCTATGTGCTATTGCTATTCAATTATTTACTTTTGGAGATACAGGTACAGATGGAGGTGGGTGATTTATTAGAGTTTCCTTGGTTTGAGAGAGTTGATAGAGGTTTGGTTCTTCCACTTTAATTCCTTTGCTTCCCAACAGAAATGTGCAAGAAACTTTGGGAATTTTACCTGAAATATATAGTAAAGAATTGAAATACTTGATTGTAAATGTATTAACAGTGGCTAGGATTGTATTTGCTAAAAATTGAAAAAATGAGAAAATACCATCACGGGAGGAAATCATTAAGAAAATATTGGAATGTGCTGAAATGAGTAGATTGACATTTGAAATCAGAGAACAAGATGATAAACAGTTTTATAAAATTTGGGATCTATTCTATCAATGGTTGGACAATAAAACATGGTAATGAAATATGTGTAGATTCTTAGAAAATAATAAATATATAAAGATGTATTCTTTTCTTATTATATCTACAAAATGATTGTAGGATAAATTTGAGATGATAATATGAACTGTCATAAAACAAATTAAGTAACATATGGATTATTTCGTAAAACATGAATGAATAAAATTATAGTCAAATGATTGATTAACAATGATATTAAAGTATTTAGTATTTGATTGAAAATATGAGAATATACAATGCAATTGTAATTGAAGACTACGAAATGGAAGCAAAAAACAATTTGTAAACCAACCGACACACTGTATGTATATATAGGGAAGATGGCTTGATGTTTTTATGTTTTGTTTGTCTGTGTTTGTCTTCAAAACCAATAAAATTTAAAAAAAGAAATAAAGAAATGAGCAAGAAGCTACATCATTGATGCTTCATGCTTGCTACCAAATGTTAAGCACTTGATTTGGAGAAGATCTGGAACCTGCCCTTAGAGCAGAGGAACAACCTGAAGGTGTGTTCAAGCAACTGCATTGAAAAGGCTTCCAGAAACAACTGTTTTGTTTTGACTGTTTTAATGTTTTTTTAAAAAATGTTTTTATGTTGCAAACTGACCAGAGTAATTGAATATGAGATGAGTGGCAAATAAATTTCATAATAAATAAAGAAATAAAAGCTTCTGAGAGATACAGGCATTCTTATCACAATCCTTAACTGCAATTAACCAAATAGAACCTTAGTGGTTATTTCTAGATTAAATGGACCATCATAAATGCCGCATGAGTTGAACTAATGTACCTGCTCATTGATCCCTCTTTTCTAAAGTGGTTTATAAAAAAGAAAACATACCCTAACTTTTTACTTAGTTCTAATGAGGCTAGGACAGATAGCCCTCTGACAAATAACCTAAGGTTTTTTTTTTAAATCATATTTTCAATAAAAAGTGATAAGATACCCTCAGACTGGTGAGTACTAAATTTCAGCCAGCAGCTGCTGGGACATTCCCCCATGTTGCTCTTCCCAAACTTTCACCTGGCTTGCCATGCAACCTGGAAATTACAATAATTGCAAAGACATTTCGAGGAGAAAGGATCAGCTTTATGCAATGGAGTAACTACCCAAAGCACTCATCTCACCAAGAAAGCACGGCGTGATTTTTGCCCCTTAAGTAGACATTAAAAAGGAACTAATAATTTACTGAGTTGTGGTCTATCTGGTCTTATTTGTTCCAAACTGCCTGGATTCAACACAATAGATACACATGGGAAAAGAAAAGATACTGTGAAATCCCCGATAGCTGACAAACAAACAAACAAACAAACAAAGACAAGAAACACCTGGATTTCCAAGAGGCCTCTTTGGTGTTAGTTGGGGGTGAAAGTACAATCTTGAAAACCGCAAGAGTAAATTCCCAGGCAGACTTCTAACCTGTCAATTAAGATCAGCCTCTCTGAAAATATGTCTCTCCACATCCCACATCTGGACTGGCTTGCTTCTTCTCACATAAAACTCAACTCCTGCATCCTGCCTGCCTGCATCCCACAGATCATCTCATTCACATAAACAGTTGTGGGAAGCTACTCCCCTCCTAGAAGAATGAAATATTTTGAGAAATATTTTAAAAGGCAGGAAAAAATATTTCCTCTAAAAGAGCTGAACTCTGGAGCTGAAGGTCTTTTGTTTTGTAGATAGGATGGTCTAATTTTTCTCAATGGGCACAAAATATCTGCTGGGAGGAGGGACTTAAGGGAGACAGAAACTTAGAGCCCCAGCTCCCTCCTTCCAGCAGATATTTTGTGCCCATTGAGAAAGATTGAACCAGCCTATCTACAAAACAAAAGACCTTCAGCTCCAGAGTGATGGGATTAAGACATGATCCTCCAGGACATAATAGGATTAACCCACTACCATCTAGCAGCAGAACTCACCATATTGCACAATCTCCTAAGGACATTGCATCAGCTCCAAACTTCAACCAAACCTGGGAGCTCAGACAACAGAGCCAGCTATGACCCCTACAACAGCCAATAGAATACATATTCTTGTACAGGAACAGGAAGCTCAAGTTCAAAGCCCAAGAGAAGGTATAAAGCCCCCTTACTCTCAATTCCATGTGGTCAGCTGCACCAGAACCCTGTGCATGATGCTTCTGCTTCATCATTAAACCATCTTTCCAATCAGCCTCCATGTTTCCAGTGTCTTTCTCCTGGCTTGGAACTGAACTAGCTGGATATTTCTTGCAGTACAGTCTTATTTGTGGAACTTCTTTTTTGCAACATCCTGTCCCCACTGCCACCTTGTGAAATTTACTCCCACAGTTTATGTTCCATTTATTATGCTCATTTATGAATTGTAAAGCTGGATGCTTTCAAATAAATCCCCATACTCAAGGTACGCAGGTTATACATTACCTTTTGATGACATTAGTTTTTCCCTAGGTCATAGTGCGAGCTTCTCTTCTCCACTGTTTCTTCAGATTCATTGGAGAAATTTGTTGTCATAGGAACTGACACCCAGCTTGGAAAAAAATCTTTTTTGCTTTCATCTTTCATGACAGACTAGATGTTACTAGATCTTTCAACTTGCCCTCAATTCTCTTCTTCTCCCTCAGTCTTCTTGTTCATCCTTGAGTTTCATCTCCTTCACCTTTAAGATGAGTTGTGGTTAGAATGTAGTATTGCAGGCTGACTCTGTCCACAGCCTGGATTTTGACCCTGACAGGCTTAAGGTTGACTTAACCTTCCATCCTTCTGAGGTGGGTAAAATAAGGACCCAGATTGTTGGGGACAATATGCCGATTCTGTAAACCTCTCAGAGAGTGTTGTAAAACACTATGGAGCAGTATATAACTCTAAGTGCTATTGCTATTAAGATTAACCTTTGTGTGCTGAGATTTTTGACTTTCATAAAATCATTTCCATTAGTAGTTTTCTTCTAGATCATTTCCCATGATTTTCAAAGCTTGGGTTAATTATGACTATAAATCCACTGTCCTGATACTTTGCTAGTATATCTGTCTCCATTAGCTGCTGAAAGGTGGGAAACATTTGCCTTCACCTTATTGTAATGATCTTTTCCTTAAATTTCTCAAGACGTTATCCCCCGTTCTCACATGTTCTCCCTGTACAGGCAAAACCCGAAAAATTAGAATATCATGCAAAAGTTCATTTATTTCAGTAATGCAACTTAAAAGGTGAAACTAATATATGAGATAGACCCATTACATGCAAAGCAAGATAGTTCAAGCCGTGATATGTCATAATTGTGATGATTATGGCTTACAGCTCATGAAAACTCCAAATCCACAATCTCAGAAAATTAGAATATTACATGCAATAAATAAAACAAGGATTGTACATAGAACAATATCAGACGTCTGAAAAGTATAAGCATGCATATGTAATCAGTACTTGGTTTGGGCCCCTTTTGCAGCAATTACTGCCTCAATGCGGCGTGGCATGGAATCTATCAGCCTGTGGCACTGCTGAGGTGTTATGGAAGACTAGGATGGTTCAATAGAGGACTTCAGCTCTTCTGCATTGTTTGGTCTCATGTCTCTCATCTTTCTCTTGGCAATGCCCCATAGATTCTCTGTGGGGTTCAGGTCAGGCGAGTTTGCTGGCCAATCAAGCACAGTAATCCCATGGTCATTGAACCAGGTTTTGGTGCTTTTGGCAGTGTGGGCAGGTGCCAAGTCCTGCTGGAAAATGAAGTCACATAACTTTCTATTTATGTGCTTTGAAACAGCACGTTGGGAACATCCAACTTCTTTTGCAATTACCTTTTGAGGCTTTCCCTCCTTATGGAGGATGTAAAATGATGGTTTTCTGTACAATTGCCAGGTCAGCAGTCTTTCCCATGATTGTGATTCCTACTAAACCAGACTGAGAGACCATTTAAAGGCTCAGGAACCCTTTGCCGGTGTTATGGCTTAATTAGCTGATTAGAGTGGAACACTTTGAGCCTAGAATATTGAACTTTTTCACGATATTCTAATTTTCGGGGATTGTGGATTTGGAGTTTTCATGAGCTGTAAGCCATAATCATCACAATTATGACATATCACGGCTTGAACTATCTTGCTTTGCATGTAATGAGTCTATCTCATATATTAGTTTCACCTTTTGTTTCATTACTGAAATAAATGAACTTTTGCACAATATTCTGATTTTTTGAGTTTCACCTGTATGTACATTGATCTTTTGGCTTATACTATGATATAATTAATCCTGCAGCTTTCCACTCATTTGGCAAAGTTATGCTTTCTTACATGGGTGTATATAATATACAGAGAGAGAGAGAGCACTTCATTTCTGAAAGAAAATATTATCTAGCACTTTCTTTATAATGATAGAAAATGTCTCACACTATGATAAAAAGGGAAGAAAGCAATTTTCTTATTTGAAAAGAAGTATGAGCTGTTACTGTATTTCTTTTATACATTTTAGTTGTTGTTTTTGTTCTTCAATAACTGCCTATGGGAAAGATCCAAGACGATTGGTTTGTCTTCTTGTTTTTAGATAAAACATACTATGTTTTTCTTTGCAAATATATACTGTAAATCTGTTTAGGAAGAACTGTTATTTACTGATAAATATAACAGAAGCAGGACAACAAACTAGTATTGTTCCTTCTTATCAATTAAGAGCTGGTGGAGATACGAAACCTGTAGCAAACAATGAAGTACAGGTAGTCCTTGACTAATGACCACAAAAGAGCCCAAAATTTGGCTGTGACTAAGTGAGACATTTGTCAAGTGAGTTTTGGCCCATTTTACAACCTTTCTTTACACTGTTAAGTGAATCACTGCAGTTGATAAGTTACCAACCTGGTTGTTAAGTGAATTTGGCTTCCCTATTGACTTTGCTTGTCAGAAAGTTGCAAAAAGTGATCACATGACCTCTGGATACTGCAACAGTCATAAGTATGAGCCAGTTGCCAAGCATCTGAATTTTGATCACATAACTGCAAAGGTTGTAACTGTGAAAAATGGTCATAAGTCACTTTTTTCAGTGCCATTGTGAACCAAGGATCTTCAAACTTGGGAATTTTAAGACTTGTGGACTTCAACTCGCAGAATTCCTGAGCTAAGATGACTGGAGGATGAATTCTGGGAGTTGAAGTCCACAAGTCTTAAAGCTGTCAAGTTTGAAGACTCCCACTGTGAACGGTCACTAAATGAACAATTGTAAGCCAAGGACTACCTGTATTAACTGAAGCAGGACAAAATGCCTAGTGTTGTTTCTCACATAGATTTGAAACCAGAGATTTTCTTGTTGGGAATCTTACCCGATATATATATAATAAAAACTTAAAGTATTTGATTGTAAATGTATTAACAGCAGCTAGGATTGTATTTACTAAACATTGGAAGA
>BHEV01001437.1:0-18295 GCA_004319985.1 Emydocephalus ijimae
TGGCAGACAAGACACACATCAAGACTGAACTATGCACCCTGACTAAAGTACTGACAGCCAACGGCTTCCACAAAAGCAAAACCACCGGCTTGATCCACCAAAACACACTGAGACATAATAGAGACCCAGAGGATGAACAGACCTATGGAACAGCTGTCCTGCCCTACATAAGAGNCTGGAAAACCAAGGCATATACGAAATATTGCACAGGGGTATAGGATTCTGCAGCTACCACATCTGGGCATGTCTGACCATTTATCTCTGGTTTTGGCTCCTGAGTATATTTCTAAAAGAAAGAAGTGGGGGGTGGCAGTAAAAACAGTGAAATGTTGGCCTGAGGGGGTGATTACACAGCTTCAAGATTGTTTTGAGCGAACCAATTGGGATATTTTTGAACATCAAGATTTAGAGCATTATACAGCTGCAGTTTTGGGTTATATGGCCCATTGCATTGATACTGTTACGACGAACAAGTGTATTCGATCCTACACAAACGAAAAACCATGGATGACTGGTACTGTTAGGTCCCTTTTGTACAAGAGAAATAAGGCATTTAAGTCTGGAGATGCCTCACTGTATAGTGTGGCTAGAGCAAATTTGAAGTGTGGTATTAAACAAGCCAAGGCTGCATACAAGGGAAAGATAGAAGACTGGTTATCTAATAATAACCTGAGACAAGCTTGGCAGGGGATTCAGCAGTTAACCAATTTTAAAGTACAAAAGGCTAGTATGGGTGGAGAACATGAGTTGGTAGAGGAATTAAACACCTTTTATGCCCAGTTTGAGATGAACCAACTGGAAGTGGAGTTCCCATCACCACTACCATTATTGACTGAGCATTGTGCTCCTCTTGTTGTGAAGGAGCATGATGTTAGGTGTATAATGAAAGTGGTAAAGTCTGGAAAAGCTGCAGGACCTGATAACATTCCTGGTTGTGTAGTAAAAGAATGTGCAGATCAGTTAGCCGGGGTGTGGACTGAGATTTTCAATCATTCTTTGCTACAGTCTCTTGTTCCAACTTGTCTAAAGGCTTCTATTGTTGTTCCAATACCTAAGAAGTCACCTGCAAATGCTTTAAATGACTTCAGGCCGGTAGCATTGACTTCTGTGATAATGAAGTGCTTCGAGCAGCTGGTTCGGAAATATATTATTTCTTGCCTTCCTGTTACCTTTGACAATGATCAGTTTGCCTATAGAACAAACAGATCTACTGAGGATGCTGTCAATATTGTTCTTCATACTGCTCTATCTCACTTGGAGAAAAAAGGAACGTATGTCAGAATATTATTTGTTGATTTTAGTTCTGCTTTCAACACAATATTACCCCACAGATTGATGTCTAAGCTTAAAGATCTGAAGCTACCAGACTCCATATGTTGGTGGATTCTAAACTTTTTATCACATCGTTCACAAAGGGTTAGGATGAATGGACATATCTCTTCTGTGAAGATCCTCAATACTGGCACTCCCCAGGGCTGTGTATTGAGTCCACTTTTATTCACTATATATACGTCTGATTGCACCTCCATTCATCAGAGTAATAAGATCATTAAGTTTGCAGATGATACAACGTTGGTAGGACTCATTTCTGATAATGATGAGTCTGCGTACAGGGATGAAGTTCATCAGCTGTCCCTCTGGTGCAAAGTAAACAATCTTATTTTTAATATAAATAAGACGAAGGAATTCATAGTGGATTACAGGAAGAGCAGTTCGGACATTCAACCGTTGTACATCGATGGTGTTTTGGTAGAACAGGTGGCAGAATGTAAGTTTTTAGGTATCACCCTGAAACAGGATCTAACATGGGGGGCAAATACTTTAGCCCTAGAAAAAAAGGCTCATCAACGACTGTATTTTTTAAGACTTTTAAGATCACAACAACTGCCAGAAAGTCTGTTGCTTGCCTTTTATCGAAGCTCTATAGAGAGCATTTTATCTTATTGCCTCTGTGTGTGGTTTAGGAGTTGTACAGAGGCGGAGAAAAAGGCACTCCAAAGAGTGATAAAAAGGGCACAAAAGATCAGCAGATGTCCTCTTCCCTCATTGGAGGATTTGTACAACATGGGATGTAGAAGGAAGATACAAAAGATATTGAGAGACACTTCACATCCAGGCCACTCGTTGTTTGAGATATAGAGTGCTGAAAGCCAGGACAAGTACATTTCAACATAGCTTTTACCCAAGTGCTGTAATCAGGTTAAATGCAGAGTTATGAATCTGGTGGTCTTAACATTTATATATCCTGGTTGTACAGTTTTTAAATTGTTATTTGTTTTAATTTGTTTTATATTGTTATTTGTATACATCTTTTGGTGTTGTTTAGTTGTATGTTTCGAAAGAGCACCTTATTTCGTTGTTCTCAGGTTCCTGAGCACAATGACAATAAATTTATCTTATCTTATCTTATCCCCTGTGCATCATGCCCGGCTACATACATTGGACAGACCAATAGAAGAATAAGTACCTGCCTGGATGAACACAAAAATGCAGTCAAAAAGTTGGAACACATTTCCTCACTAGTCCAACACATGGAAGCCACAGGTCATAGCATCAACTTCAATGGCACCAAAACCCTAGCCACTATAGAAAACCCCAGCCACAGAATCATCAGAGAAGTCATAGAGATTGAAAAAAGACCAGAAAGCATGAATAGAAGAGATGATTCCACCAGGCTGTCAATCATTTGGAAGCCTGCACTCACAAACAATGTTTGATGACATTTTGTTTTTATAACATTGTAAAGACCGTGATATATGCCAAAAAGATCAATGTTTTCAAAGCCTAATTTTCAATAAAAATTTATTATAAAAAAAAACTCCAAAAGATTCAGACGCTTAGCAGCTGGTTCGTATTTATGACTGTTGCAGCATCCCAGGGTCACATTAATCCCCTTTTGTGGCCTTCTGTAAAGCCAAGTCAATGGGGAAGCCAGATTCACTTAATGACTGTGTTCCTAATTTAACGACGTGCAGTGATTCACTTTAACAAAGGTGGCAAGAAAAGTCATAAAATGGGGCAAAACTCACTTCACACATTTTTTCACTGAGCAATGTGAATTCTGGGCTTCGTTGTGGTCGCAACTCAAGGACTACCTGGTCAGCATCCAGCCTGAGCTCCATTTAAAAGAAAGGAAGGAAGAAAACCTTGGAGCCAAGGGCTTGCCTGCAAGGCTGGTCGCCCCGAAGTTGGGCCTGTCAGCGCTTGCTTTCCAGCCGGCGGTCCAAGCCAGGACACCAACATTTCACCTTTGAGAACCGCAGTGGCGCAATTGCGTCCCTCTCTATCTGCATTCCCAGGAGCAGAACACTCTTCTTCCAGAAGAAATCCGCTTTTTAAAAATAAAATAAATAAAATGCCCCAATTGCTTCTGCGGCTGGGAAGCTGTGCTCCTGGGCCAAATGTATGAGAGGTGGCTGTGGGTGAAAAGCCCTTGGCCGGGTGTTCCAGCAGAGGGAAGGCTGTTGACAGGCCTCCTGTGGATCAGCCCAACTCCTTGGCCTGCCCTTGTGCTGCTGTGTGCCTGGCCGTCCTCCAGGCAAGCCTCCCCCTTGGCTCAGCCAAAGAGGTGGAGCCCTCGGACAGTCGGGGCGGAAGCTCCTGGCCAGGAATTTCTCACTTTGCCTCTTGGCACCGAACCTGACCTAGGAGGATCTCACAGCCCTTGTGCGAGGCTGCTGCTCTGTCCTGTGCAGCCTCTTCAGCAACCTCAGCATGTAGCCCCGAGCCCCCATTATGCTTCAGCTTGGGGTGGAGGTCCCGGACAAGGGACGTTGCTGGGAAAGGCCCTTCCCACTGAGCTCTGAGAGCGCTTGCTGTATCCTGACCAAGAATGCGCTGAGGGGGCTGCATGGCAGAGCCCCCCAGACTTTGGTCTGTCCTGCTCTTTGCCCCTCAAGCCTCCCCACGCACAAAGAAAACAGAGCGTCCCTCCACTCCAGAAAATCTTAGTGCCCTGTTTCTGCCTCTCAGGCCATTAAGCCAAAACTCAAGAACATGTTACTGACAGGAAGGAAGGTTCAAGGATAATAGGAGAAGGCCTTATTTCGCAGAAAAGAGGAGTGGAAGCTTGGAACCAATTTCCAGTGGAAGTGGTGGTTCATCAGTCATCAGTAATTGAGCGGGATAAACGTTATGTCCATCATTTGAAGAACATAAGAAGAACAGTTGCAGGAACTGGGCCTGGCTAGTCTAGGGAAGAGAAGGACCAGGGGAGACAGGAGAGCAGCCTTCCAATATTTGAGGGGCTGCCCCAGAGAGGAGGAAGGGGGTCAAGCTATTTTCCAAGGCGCCTGAAGACTAGACAAGGAACAATGGATGGAAACTGATCCAGGAGAGATTGATTCATCCTGGAACTAAGGAGGAATTTTCTGACAGTGAGAACAATCCGCCCATGGAAGAGAAGTTGCCTTCGGAAGTTGTGGGAGCTTCATCACTGGATGCTTTCAAGAAGATATTGGACATCTGTCAGAACTGACGTAGGGTCTCTTGGTTAGGCAAGAGGTTGGACTAGATGACCTACAAGGTCCCTTCCAACTCTGTTATCAGTTAATTTGACCAAAACTTAAAATAAAAAATAAAATTTTTTTAAAAAAAGAATTAAAAAGAAAAGAGAAAACAGATTCCAAAGGCAGATTTGCTGGGCCATAGATCTTTTTCTGCCATCAGCTTTCTGTGTTTCTTTAAACTGAGACTTGTCTCTTAAAAATTGGAAGTGTTTCTGTGATGGTATTTTCTCATTTTTCCAGTTTTTAGCAAATACAATCCTAGCCGCTGTTAATACATTTACAATCAGGTATTTCAAGTCTTTACTATAAATTTCAGGTAAAATTCCCAATAAAAATATCTCTGGTTTCAAGTCTATATGCTTTTTTGTCATTTTTTCCAACCACATGTGGATTTTACTCTAGTATTTTTTAGCATCCGCACAAGTCCACCACATATGGTAATATGAGCCAGGTGTCTGATGACATTTCCAACATTTTTTGGATTTATTCTTGAACATTCTTGCTATTCTTATCGGGGGGAAATGCCACCTGTAAAACATCTTATACAAATTTTCTTTATATGCTGTTGACATTAACATTTTATAATTTTGAGACCACAATTTTTGCCATTTCTCTAGATCAATCCCATATCCAAAATTCTTCCCCCAAGCAATCATAGTTTCTTTCACTTGTTCTTCTTCTAATGTAATTTCTAATAAATATCCATATAATTTTTAATCACCTTTTCATCAGTACCTGTCAAAATCTTATCTAAATCAGTTTATCATAGAAACATTCTGTTTTAAAATCTTTATCATACCTTGAATGTATTTGCGCATATGAAAACCAATTCATCTTTATACCTTGTTCCTCTAGTTTTTGTATAGATGTAAGTTAATCCTTTTCATTCAATATTTCACCATATCTAACTGTTTGTTCCCTTTTGTATATTATAGGATAAGAAAATGCTTCAATAGTCGATAGCCAGACTGGAATTTTCAANGTACCCCTGTGTTTTAGTTCCTTTATACCAGTGGTCCCCAACCTTTTTTGTACCAGGGACCAGTTTCATGCAGAAACACTTTTTCAAGGATCTGGGGGGAGGGGTCCGAGTTTGGTGGTTTGCTTGCAGACGTTTCATTACCTGACTAGGTAACATCTGATGTTGTTACCTAGTCGGGTAATAAAACGTCTGCCAGCAAACCACCAAGTTCAGGGAGCGCCAATGCCTCCTCATTGCAACCCTGAGCGACAGATATTCTCTTCTATTGGGACATTTAAAACGGAGGGTTTCAGCTGCAGATTCAGGAACTGCGCCGGGCTGAGGAGCGCCTTCAAAACTGAGCGCTGGGGGGTGGTGGCCCAAGGCTGTCTCTGCGGCTCAGGACAAGTCCCTGCAGGACGGCTGAGCAGCCCCCCCTTTCGGCCCTGCCTTCCTCAGCCTCATCCCTCAGGTGTCTCCCTCCCTCCCTCAGCCTCATCCCTCAGGTGTCTGCCTCGTTCCTCTCTCAGTCGCTCTCTCGCTCCTCCACCAGCCCAGGAAGAAACTGCTTGAAAGAAGCCGGCAAGGTGGCTTCCTGTCGGCGCAGCTCCTCCGAAGCGCCCGTTCACCCCCACCCCGCCGCCCGCGGTTCAATCCAGTGCTCCGTTCTGCGTGCCTGCCTTCGTTTCTGGTTGTTTCGGAGCAGCTTCAGCTGAGAAAAAGAAGCAAATAGTTATTATTCTCAGCCGAAACTGCTCCGAAACAACCAGAAATGAAGGCAGGCAGGCAGGCAGAACGGAGCACTGGATTGAACCACGAGCGGCTGTGTGGGGGTGAATGGGCGCTTCGGAGGAGTTGCGCCGACAGGAAGCCACCCTGTCGGCTTCTTTGAAGCAGTTTCTTCCTGGGCTGGTGGAGGAGCGAGAGAGCGACTGAGAGAGGAACAAGGTGGGAGGAAACTGAAGCTGCTGAGCCGGAGAGCAGGACAGGCTTTGGCTGCTTCCTCCCTCCCCTTCTCTCCTTTGTGTTCTTGATCCCTGATCCCAGCAGCATTCACCGAAGGCGAAGAAAGCCGCCATTTTTATTTTATTTTTTATTTTTATTTCTTTGCGGCCCGGTACAAAGTGATCCACGGACCGGTACCGGTCCGGGGCCCGGTGGTTGGGGACCCCTACTTTATACCATAGAAAAGCATGCCACACCAACAACAGATCATGTCCTTCTAATGTCAACAATCTAGTATTTCTTAATGTTATCCATTCCTTAACCCACATCAAATTTGTAGCTTGGTAATACAACTCCCAATTAGGCAGACCAAATACTCTTATTCTAGCATCTTGCAAAAGTTTTAATTTTATTCTCGCTTTCTTACCTTGCCATATAAATTTCAACACAATTTTATTTAAATCTTCAAAATAGTCTTTTCCAAGCCTAATTGGAATTGTTTGAAACAAATATAAAATTCTGGGTAATATATTCATCTTGATTGTTGAAATTCTCCCTATTAGTGACAGTTGTAAGTTTTCCCATTTCGCCAAATCTAACACTATCTGCTGTTTAAGTTTGATATAGTTATTTTCTTTTAGTGTACTGCATCTTGCTGTCAAGTATATCCCCAAGTATTTGATCTTATTCATGACCTGAATTTTCAGTAGATCTGCCAGTTCTTCCTTTTGTCTTGATAGCACGTTCTTTGTCAAGATCTTTGTCTTATCTTTATTTATTTTCAAACCAGCCACCTTTCCATATGTCTCTATCTTTTCTTATCAGTTTTGATGCTGTTTCTAGTGGGTCTTCTAGAATAAAAACCAGATTATCTGCAAATGCTTGCAGCTTAAATTCTTCCTTTTTGATTTTCATTCCTTTTATATTCTTTTCATCTCTAATATTTCTGTTTAACACTTCCAAAGTTAACACAAACAACAGAGGTGACAGTGGGCACCCTTGTCTTGTTCCTTTTCTTATATCAATAGAGTCTGTCAGTTCTCCCTCTATCATTACCTTTGCCATTTGCTTATGATATATAGCTTCTATTGCTTGAATAAATTTCCTAGCAAAGCCCATCTGTTCCAGCAGTAACAACATGAATCGCCAATTCACATTATCAAATGCCTTCTGTGCATCTAGAAATATCAAAGCCATTTGCTTTTCAGGATGTGCCTCCTAATATTCCAAGAGTGTCCAAGATTACTCTCATATTACTCTCATATTGTCTTTAATTTGTCTCTTTGGCAGAAATCCATTTTGATCAAGATGAATAAAATTATTTAAATATTTTTAAGTCTTTCTGCCAATATTGAAGCAAAAACTTTATAACCTGCATTTAGTAGGGAAATAGGTCTATAGTTTGTGATTTGTAATGGATCGGCCTCCTCTTTTGGAACAAGTGTAATGTAAGCTTCTGACCATGATTTAGGTATCCTCTTCTTTAACATAACTTCATTCATAACTTCTAGCAATGGAAGATTCAACGATTCTTGTAATGTTTTATAAAATTCTGCTGGAAGTCCATCTGGACCTGGTGCCTTTCCATTATTTTGCTTCTTGAGTGCTTCAGTTAACTCCATCATCGTTATATTGCTTTCTAACATTGTTTCAATCTCTTTAGGTATCTGAGGTAAATTAGCATTCTGTAAGTACTGTTTGACTCTTTCCTCATCAATATTCTCTTGTGTGTCTAGTTTCCCATAATAGTCTCGAATGATTTCCTTCTTCTCTTTACTACCATAGCAAACTTGGCCTTGATCATCTATAAATTGCAATATTTTCCTTGATTCTTTCTCCTTTCTCAATTTATATGCTAACCATCTACCTGGTTTATTTGCATCTTCAAAGTAATTCTGTTTAGCACCTCTAATTTTCTGTGCTAATTCTTCTTTTCCTATTAGACCCATTTTATGTTTAGTTGTATTCATTTTTAAGTGTTTCGTAGAGACATCTCTCTTCTGGCTGTTGAGTGAAGTAGAAGGGTTGTGTTTTGTTTGTAATACATGATGGGGGCTGGGGGACAGAATTGGTTTGTGCTCCGATTCCTGAGTGCAGCCTTGCCTTCGCTGTTTTTGTTCCTGGATATGGGGCGGACCTCCAGCTCTGTGGAAACAAACATCGGAACCCTCCTGATGGTTTCCTTTCCACCCTGTCCTCCCGTACAGCTGTTGCCGGCAGCAGGCTCCCTCCCATGCGGCCCCTTCTGAGCAGTTAATGTGTCACCAACGGCCTGCCAGGAATGTGCTCAGGTCTCCATGTGAGGCTTTGTCCGGGGCCAGCCCTCTCCCAGGAGTGGTGGCGCAACCTGCCTAATCTCAGCACAATCCCCTGAAGAGGCACGTTGCCTTCCTCTCCCCTCCTTGGCCGAGCACAGAGGGCAGGAAGGGCATGGAAAGGAAGACGCCTTGCTCTTCAGCGCTGCGGCCAAGCTCCAGGTTGGTCCTGTCTCGGGAGGATGTCATGACTCACCAAATTGGCTGGTTCTGAAGTGGCTGGGCGCGTGCTGGCTGGGGGATTCTGGGAGTTGAAGTCTGCAAATCTTGAAATGCCGAGTTTGGAGGCCCTGGCCTAGCACAATGGGGTGCAACCGTTTCTGTGCTGAGCAGGACGCCCTGGAGCTGCCTCGCAAATACCAGATTGGATTTCATTGCACTAGATTGTGTTTAAATGATTATGCCCTGCTACTTTTCCACTGCATTAAATGCTCACACAGCACCTCGGCAGGCTGGATGGTCTCCAAATCCATGGCCTTCTAGAATTCTCAGGGATGGCCAAGCTGGCTGCTGGGTCTGACAGCTGAAGTCTACACTTTTGGTTGTGCAGTTGGAGAAGGGACCCAGTTCCCCCAGAGATGGTGGTACCAAGGACGGGCATTATTTCCTGCTGTCATTGGACTGCGGTGCCCAGAAGTCTTTGGAAGAGACCCATGGTCCTTTGTAATGGGGCAGTTGCCTTTAAAAGGAGAAATAGAATAGAATAAGAATAGGCTGGAAGGGACCTTGGAGGTCTTCTAGTCCAGCCCCTTGCTCAAGCAGGAGAACCTATGCCCTCTCAGACAAGTGACTGTCCAGTCTTCTCTTAAAAACCTCCAGTGAGGGAGCACCCATAATTTCTGGAGGCAACTTCTGTTCCACTGGCTAATTGCCCTCACTGTTAGGAAGTTTCTCCTTAACGCCAGCATAGCATAGCTTTATCTTCCATTATCTGAATGGGTTGGTAAATATGTGTGTAGATACACTAAATGAATGCTCAGCCACAGTTGCCCTGGAATTGCACATCACTGGGAGGATCCACATTGTGGAAGACTGAGTCAAACATTTCACTGGAAAAAAAAAAGTGATTAGGCAAATGTCTGTGGAGACATTTGTCAATCATCCAGGTCATGGTTGTTCCAAAGGCAAATAGGATTTTCTTGGGGTTTTTTCCCCCTTAAAAATGTTTTGCATCTCACCCAAGAAGCTTCAAGCCAGGACTAAAGTAGCTTCTTGGATGAGAACCAAAACATTTTCAAGAAAAAAACCAAGAAAGTCCAGTTCACATCCAAGAAGCCTTTCAAATAGCACCTTTGGGATTGTGGTTAGGAAGTCCCTCTGCCTGCCTGAACTCTTTCCCTTCAGTGCTGCGAAATATCTTCTGCTAGAAAGGATAGTTTCTGTTGATTCCTTGCCAGACTCTTATTCAGAAGCAGACCTGGATTTCATAAGACATTTCCTGTGTAAAGGAGTATCCTGAATCTCTAGCTTGGCTTTAAAGGAGTGTCCAGATGGAATGCCTTCACATCGGTTGTCTCAGTTGGACCCTTTGAACTTTTATGCTCCAAAGTTGCATAACAGCATGGTGGGAAAGGAAGGGCAGACCAGAAGGTCAGGGCTGAGAGTCAGCAATGGCCCTTAGACTTATAGACCGCTTCACAGGGCTTTCCAACCCTCTCTAAGCAGTTTACAGAATCAGCCTCTTGCCCCCAATAATCTGGGTCCTCATTTTACCCACCTCGGAAGGATGGAAGGCTGAGTCAACTTTGAGGATCAAACTGCTGAACTTCTGGCAGCTGGCAGCCAGCAGAATTAGCCTGCAGCACTGGACTTTAACCACTGGGCCTCAATTGTGGATGGTCTGGTTTATGGGATAAGGGAGGAACCTAGTTTGCCAACGGATGTGTCCCACCGAGGATGGGTGGAGTTTTTTTAAAAAATCCTAGTTGTTGGAGGGGCTGACTGAAAAGTTTTACCCTCCCCTTTGTGTGTTCCCCTGCCCTGAAAATCCTTTGAAGGTATAAAAATAGGGTTTAAAAATAATGTTTCTGTTGATATTAATGTGGCTTTTCTGATGAATCAGAAACAAAATAATGAAACAAACGAAATAGATTCATAACACCACTTCCTGGACCTGAAATTGAGGGTGATTGTCAGTAGAATCAGCCCTCCCCAAGTTACGTTTATTAGAGCAGATAAAATCACAACTACAAACCTCTTGGATCACTAACCTGACAAATTTTGTAAGAAGCTGTGGCCTTCCTATCTCTTATGTACAGGAGAACAAGTTAAAAGAAGATTTGCTCAAAGAATTGTGGACAGAGAAGCACAAAATGATATAGCTACTCTCAGGAAGGCCGGTAACTTGAAATGCCTGTGTGAATATAAACATACTTTTCAAGTAGACAGCTATTTAAAGTTACAATTGCCAAAACATCTTAGAGAGATATTTACACCAACGAGATTCAAACAGCTTGATACAATGGTCAGATATAGGAGGTTCCCAGGCTATGCCATACATTGGACATATCGGCACTTGTGGAGGGGCAGAGGTAGAAGACTTGGCTCACATACTATTTGATTGTTGTTTGTATCAGAGGGTGAGAGGCAGGTGCCTTGGTTCATAGAATTAAACGAATGACCCATTGGGAACCCCATATTAAACCAACATACTTTATGTACAGCCAGAATTTGAAAACATTTAATACGGCACAGTTCTTGAGTAAAATGGTTTGGTTGAGATCGGCATATGTGGGACTGATTGGGTTGGATTGTAGGGGTGATACTGAAATATAATTTTATCTTATTTTACTTATCTATATATTAAATTATTGTATTTTATTCCAGTTTGATTTTAAATGGTTTTTATTAGTAATTTGTGTTTGGAACTCTGTGTTTTGAGGTGGCCTATGGGCTAATCAATAAACTAAACTAATTAATCTCAGATCATGTGGCTGTCCTGTGCAGCTACTACAAAATATTGGGAAAATATGGGTAATATTAGTGTTCCCATATACACTGAAACACAGCCCTTCTGCTGGAGGTGTTGAAGATTACTTGCAGGTAATAGCATGGAGAAATAAGTTACCGTCATTGGCATCTTGATAACACCAGGATGATCTCACTCGTCAGTGTCATATCAATGACAAAGTGACGCCCAGAGGGACTTCATGTAAATTTTGAGAAGTGACTGTGTCACCAAGAATCTGTTGAAGTACTGCAAAGGATAGGAATGGAACAAGTGCAGTGCAGTACCTCAATTCCCAGATCCCTTAGAGTCCATAGATCTAGAAGATACCTTCCAAATCCAGAAGATACCAACTGGTATCAAAATTTATGGAAAGATTCAGAAAAACTCAATAGTGATACTCTGTGGACTAGCCAAGGTCACCTGTCAGGCTGGCTAAGGCCATTTCAACCCCATAGCTGACTTCAGGGCCTGCTTAAAATGGGTGATCTGTTTCCTCCAAAACACTTGGAGCTGCTTGCCACCAACTCCTCTGTCATCTCTCTCAAGGTGAAGACTGGCCTATAATTTTTCCTCACTGAGGAAACCGGGGTAGGTTTCTTAAGAAGAGACCCAAATGTTGCCAGCTGCCCTGCTATTCCTCCGTGAGGCTTTGTGGGGCTTAGCAAGACCAGTTTCCATAGCAAACTTGCACAATGAAATCACTTGGGTTGGGCAGCTGTCCAAAGAGCAGAATCGATACCACAAGGACAATAGTTTTGGTGCAGCTCTTTGAGTTCGGGAGTAGCATGTAACACCCAGTTGGTCAACACACCATTTCGTGTCTGCTTTGTCTCTCCCCACTATTGGAGGGTTGCTTCCAAAGCATACATTCCTTTAATTCTTGTGTTGCACCTCAGACCAAGCCATCTTGTGAACTCCAGGCAGAGCTGAAACTTGCATTTCCTTTTAGAATACTACAAAATGTACCTTTTGCGTCCTTGCTGGGAGGAGGGGTGGCTTGCCTTGTGATGGATTTCTACACTTTGAAAACTTATGTGTATTTTAAACCAAGGATGACTCATTGTTTGCTTCTTGACGTTTTTGAATTTCTCCCCTGCAAGAGGTAGGGATCAGCCATTACCATCTTGTTTTCATGGTTGGGTTGGTCCATAAATCTTTAACATGCTATGTTTGACTTCTCCAGAATTCTTCATCATTCAATAATGTAGAAACTGGGGACAGGGAAGAACTGGAAATGCCAACATTTGACCAGATGTTTCAACTGTAAACTGCAGTTCAAAATCTGCTTCAAACTGAAAACTAGACTGGATGTTGTAGTTCCGTGATGGCGAACCTATGGCATGCATGCCACAGTTGGCACACAGAACTATTTGTGCGGGCACTTGAGCCACAGCCAAACTTATCTGTACTGTGCATACATGTACCTCCTAGCTGATTTTTGGCCCATTTGAGGGAAGCCTCTGCAGCCTTTGGAGGCCGAAAAACTGGCCTTCTGGAAATACCGTAAGTGCTGAAATGGGCCTGTTTTTCGGCCTCCAAAGGCTGCAGAGGCTTCCCTTGAGCCCTTGGGAGGGTGAAAACAAACGGGCTCCAGAGGCCCTCTGGAGGATAAAAACAGGCACTTCTGGTATTTCCAGAAGGCCTGTTTTTCGGGCTGTGGAGGCTTTCCTGTAGCCTCCGGGAGGGCAAAAATGGCCTCAAATGGGCCAAATATCAGCTGGAAGGTGCATGGATGTGCAGTGCAGGTAAAGGGGTGGGGCAGGGGTGTTGTGTGCGCATGCATGGGGGGAGGGGGGCATTGCATTGTGGGTGCCGTCGCGCATGTACAGCTTTTAGCACACCATAACAAAAAGGTTAGCCATCACTGTTGTAGTTGGTGATAGATGGTGCAGATTCAGGGTCAAAGAAAATGGCTGGTTCCCAGCTGGGAGAACCTGAAGGCCACAGTCCTATTCCTCCTGCCCTTAAGGGATATGTCGGCAGTCCTCTTTACAGAGAGTCCTCACCTTAACAAGCACAGCAGAGCTCAACATTTTCTTTGCTAAGCAAGGCAATCGTTTTGCCCCATTTTATGACCCATTTTCTTGCCACAGTTGTGAAGCACATCACTACGACAGGGTTCCAAGTAATAGACCCATAGAAAGCAAAACTCCGAGGCAGACAAATTCCTCAAAGAAAAGCTTTGTTGGAGATATCATATTGGCCCAAATCTGGTGAAAACGACTCTGAAGGTTCCCGCAGTTTTCACCTACCGTAATTAAAAGAGAACGTTTTCCTACAACTCCAATCAGTCAGTCACATGGTCCAATCAAGGTGCTGTCTGGTTGCCTGGTGACAACACCCCTCCTCTCTCTGACCAGGTGTGAGAATGTTCTTGGTTCCCAAGAGAAAGTATTTCACTTTGGCTACAAACCCCAGCTATCTCTATTTCCCCCCTCCCTGTCCCTCAGCTCCATTGTGGCAACACTGAAGCTCCAAGATAGCTCCAGTCAGGTCAGCTTCAGGATTGACACCCTGACGTTGTTAAGAGAAATCACGTAGTTGTTAAGTAACACCAGCTTCCCCATTGCCTTTGCTTGTTGGAAGCCAGATGGGACGGTTACAAATGGAGAAAACCTGAGCCCAGAATAAATGTGGCTGTTGTGAACTGCTTGGATTTTGGTCACGTGACCATGAGGATGCTTGCAATGGTCCTAAATGTGAAAAACTGTCATAAGCACTTTTTCCAGAGCTGCTGTACAGTCACTAGACAGTTGCAAGTCACGGACTACCTCTGTTTACTTTTCCAGCCAGCAATAAGTCCTGAGCCACATATCCACATACTGTAGATCAAGGGTCTCCAACCTTGGGAACGTTAAGACTTGTGGACTTCAACTCCCAGAATCAACTCTGGGAGTTGAAGTCCACAAGTCTTAAAGTTGCCAAGGTTGGAGACCCCTGCTGTAGACAATCTCCGAAATCCATTACTAGCCGATGTTGTGATGGGCATGAATGTCTTTCAAACGAAGGCTGATTTCTGGAAGGTGAGACTGTTTATGGCCACTGATGGTTATGTTTTTCTTCCAGAATTGGAGGTGGCAGTTGTAGAAGCTGATGTTAAGAAGGGCAAAGTGTATTTGTGTTGGTATTTCCTGGAGGGCATCTGATTGGCCTCTGTGACTGGGCCATGCATGAATTTGGACTGATGCCCTGGGGTATGAAATATAGACTACCTCTTCAATGGTCTATCCCTGCCTGGCAATGTTCTGTCTTAAAAGAGCGGCTAAAAGTCTGTACACACCAGATATTGCATCTCTCAAGGCCAAAAACTACAAAGGCAGCAGTTAGATTCCAACATTTGCATATCAGTGATTGCATGACCTCTGTAGATGTCACACGCTAAATAAATAAAGTCGCTACCCTCAGCCTTTGTTTAGCACTCGGAGGAATTGGTCCATGACGCATGAGAGGACTAATAAAATATATGGGTTTTTAGATAGAATTCAAACAGACATCGAATATTTGGAGAGTTTCCAATTCTGTTGTCCCTGAGATACCATTTAACAGAGGTAATGGAGATGTAGGGCATGGATCCCGACACCCTGTTTCTATAGTAAAATCCTCTGGGAGTTGTTCACAACAACCCTATTTTATCTTACTTTATCTTGTGATTCATGATGAATGTATTTATGATGGCTATGATCATGATTTATCACTTATATCTTTTATGTACACTGAGAACTTATGCACCGAAGATAAATTCCTTGTGTTTCCAGTCATGCTTGGCCAATAAAGAATTCTATTCTTTTCTATAAATCAAGTACAATTTCAGTAAGAACTTTTTTTTAAAAAGCAGTCACCACAAAAAAGCAAAGTCTTGAGGCACAAAAATAGCCTAAAGCTAAGGCAGAGTCAGAAACCTGTAAAGCAGACATACCGTAGACACAACCAATCTCGATGCTAATGGTATTCGGGGAAGATACTGCAAAACTGGGGCACCATGGAACTGAAAAGACCCTTCGTATTGAGCTCCTGCATCTCCTCTGGCCCTTAAGAAGACCCCTGAAAAGCTCCCAGCCAGTTTGGGTGAATGCAAGCAATGGTGGGAGGGGGGAATTCTGTGCTATGAAGAACCTTAACAATCCAATTCTCGTGGAAAAGATGGTCTTGGATTCTGTGCAGTTGGGGGAGCCCTACTGATCTCCCGTTCCAAGTTAGCTGTCCCAGCCCTACTCTGACCTCACTACAATTTGGGAATGATTTTGAAAACTGGTTCCAAATTCGATGCCTTGCAGTATTCAAGATAGGGAATTTCCAACACGAGCACCAAAACAGTAATACAGTATCCCTGTCGCAGAAGTGCTGTAGCTGAAATTTCCACTTATTCAAGTAAAGGGTTCTCATGTCCATCAGGCTCCTACAGATGAGGACAAATCATGAGAGTTTTCTAGATTATGTGCTTGAAGAAGATTATTTTTCAAGAAGTGGGGTCTGCAGCCTTCTACAGACTATCATCAGTTATTAGGCAAATAAGCGGTCTACTAAATACTTTCTACTCGAAGTATAAACACAAGTTAAGCCACTTTTCTGAAATTAACCATTCAAAAAATATTGGAACCATCCAAAAGTAGTTCCTATACGGCTCCAACTTACTTAAATTTAAAGGAGAATATTTGTAGCCCAGGGTTGAACTGTGGGCTCCTTGGTGCTGTCTGAGGTTGGGTTAACCAAGCTAGTGAGCTCCAAAGACCCACTACTTAACTTTCCAGAAGGGTATCACAGTTGATAGCATCAAAAGCTACCGAGAAGCCCAAGGAGAGCTAGCAGGATTAGGTTTCCTCTCTGCGTCCTAGCAACAGTTTCACCCTTGAGACAAAAACATTCAGAAAAGGTGCATCTGGAAAGCCAGTACCGGCTAAGGGGGCCACCAACCTCTTGCCCAAAGAAAAAAATAACAGATGTGAAAGAGAATAAGTTGAAAGATCTACAGGATAAAGAGTTGAAAGAAATATCATCTGATGCTGAAATAACAAAGAAATAACTGTTGAGAATGTAAATAAATATTGTTGAAATATTGAAAAAATAAAAACTGGGGAGGAAATTATAAACTAGGGATAACAGTTAGTGGAAATACAGATGATAAGCCAAGAGAATGACCTGGAAAACGATTGTATTCTGGATTTATGAAAGAGGATTGATAAATCCCAGAAGCTTTTAAGATGGGAAAAAGAAAAACAGAAGAGAGGTTGAATTCTGTGACAGCATCTGAATAAAGATCAAGATTGCTAGAAGCAAAAGAAAGGAGTAGAAAGTTGGTTTATTTGACTAAACTTAAACCAAGACATATTACTCTAAAATTCTGAGAATCTTTATGGACATTTTGCTGTATGAGGACTGAAATAATGATTTATGGGTTTGCGTATGAGTAGGGATAGGATATAGAAAGGAGAGATACTTACTGTGAAGATTGAAAGTCACTGCTTTCTCTTTTTTCATATTTTTTATTTCCTCTTTTCTCTGGCATTCTCTTTATTTTTCTTGTCTTCTGAGTTTAATTGGTATAGTATTTTATTGTTTTCTTAAAGACTTTCAACAACATTAAAAAGGTAAAAAGGAAAACAATGCTAAGTGTCATATATCAAACTTGATTTGGCCTCTTTTGTCTTGGAGGCACCTTTCTCTTTTGCAAGAGCATCACGCCCTCCAGGGTTTCTGTGGCTGCAATTCCACCCTTTGCAAATCAGTTGTTACTTCCATTCAGGTATCCACCTCTCTTGTGAAGAAAGCTCCTCCTTCTCTTCCACCCTCGCGGGAGAATTGCAAAGGGAGGGAACCTGGTCTGGACTTCCTTGGGTGGCCCCTCCGCAAGTACATTGGCCCTCCCACACAATGCCAAGTTGAGCTGCCCATTGGGCAGTTCTGGGGAAGGAGACCATGGGAGCTGGGGCAAGTCTGCCGAGGACCCCCTGCTGGCCCAGCATCTGGCATTCCCGTGCAAACACCTGAGACACTTCAGGAGATGAAGTGCACCTTGGCTAGGGCTGAGTAGACGCAGTTGGATTGGTTTGCTGCTGAGCTGGTTTGGCCAGTGCTCTGGAGATGGGAAGCTACTTGTCTGCCTGGGCTTCTGTCACTCCAAGGAAGCCCTTTTGGTAAGTCTGCCTTTCCGCTTTTCTTGTCTGCCTAGCAGACCTAATTTGCGAAGAGAGGCAACCATTTGGGAGCCCAGCGACGTCAGTGCCTGGAAGCCCTGCTCTCCATCAGCTGTCCTGCTTAGCTTGGAAGCTGGGTGAAGGGACAATAACTGCAGGGGTCTTCCTGTTTCGCTCTGCGGCAGGATTTTCTGTCCATAGGGCAGATGAAAAGATGTGAAGAGAAGGACCAGGAGAGACAGGATAGCAGTCTTCTAATATTTGAGGGGCTGCCATAGAGAAGGGGGGGGGGGCAAGCTATTTTCCAAGGCACCTGAAGGCCAGACAAGGAATAATGGATAGGACCTGACCAAGGAGAAATTCAACCTGGAAATAAGGAGGAATTTTCTGAAAATGCAAACAAACAACCCATGGAACAGAAGTTGCCTTCGGAAGTTGTGGGAGCTTCATCCCTGGAGGCTTTCAAGAAGAGACTGGACTGCCAT
>BHEV01001438.1:2644-17494 GCA_004319985.1 Emydocephalus ijimae
AACCGTTGGAGGCCCAACAAGCTAGGCCAATCCCTGTCGACTACAGTCAAGGGTAGAGATGCAGTATGATTTTTAAAGGAGACATGGACTTGGCTGGATCCAATGACTGGAATTCGATTTCCTTGATAATCTTTGAGTATGATTCTTTGGAATCGGAGGTCTTGTCGCCGGACGGTAGGTATGAGTTGCTTGAGGGTCTTCCAGGAAACCATAGAGAGGGACGATCCTGAATCGACTTCCATCATACAAGGCTGGTTTTCAATGGCCACCTTCACCCGGATCTTCTTGGCATCCAGTGATGAGGCGTGACCAATCGTAATAGTTTGGTGTGCCTCTTCTTGCTTCGTTAAGTGGTTTAAGGGTCTATTTCTGTAGGAGTGGTTGTTCCATTGGTGGTTCAAGGGTTCTCGCTTTGCAGGACGGCTTCCTGTAGATTGGCGGTAGTTAGCCCCCCTCGGGGTTTGGCTGGGTCCTTGCTTGCTTCTACAGACCCGTCNCGAGGTCCTCGTGGTGGGCTGTCATTGCCGATTCTTCTAAGTGAGGTGAAACTTCGCTGGCGAGTTGGCGAAGTGGAGCGTGGCTGCGGCACATTCGAGCAGCCGACTTCCTGGTTGCTTCTGCTGCAGTAGTGTCAGCGATGGCATCTGTAAGGCTAATGTCGCCTTTCGCCATCAGCTTACTCTGCACGCCTGGAGCATCTAATCCCAAAATTATTCTGTCTCTCAGGGCTTCTTCAAGGTCGGCAAACCCGCATAGGCCTCCTAGATTCCAGAGATCCGCTATGAAATCTGCAACGCTTTCACCCTTCCGCTGATCTCTCTGGTAAAATTTATGCCTTCTCACGAGCGTTGGTACGGTCGGTGCATTGTGGGCCCTGAGCAGGGGTTCGAGGACGTCCCAGTCCATGGACTTCACTTCTGCCGGTTTCGCTAGTGCTTTGGCCATCTTGAATACAGTTGGCCCGCAATGAGTTAGGAATACCACCCGTTTCTTTCCAGTAGTGGCATCCTTCAAATTGTTGGCCTCCAGAAACATCTGGAAATGATCCATATATGAGTCCCAGTCTTCTTGTGCCGGGTCGAATGGAGCGGGTGGTATGACGCTGCCCGACATGGTTCCGCCGTTGGTGCATTTCAGCCACGTGCTCTGTTTTTGCTTTTGTAGTGTTCAGTCAGCTCTGATGTCTCCACATCCCATCCTCATCGCCAGTGTTAAGTTCTGTGCGTGGCGTAAGAAGCGGAGACGAGTCGACAAACAGTGAACTTCAACTCTTTATTTAACGTGGTGCAACAGCTCTCTAAATGGCCTCAACAGCCCCCCTTATATAGGCAAGCTCTTGGGTATTTAGCCAATGAAAACACAGGAACATTAGCTCTTTTAACCAATGAGAAAGGCTCGTTAATAGCCAATCAGATTCTCCTGAACGGACCAATCCGATATCGCTATTATCGGCCAATCAGAAGTGCAGGGCCAAAACCCTGCACTTTGCTTTAAGGTTTCAACAAACTTTATTCAAACACTTTTATTAATTCACAACACATAATATTTGTTATCTCTTTCACAATCCATGAACTTTATTAAGTGAGGAAGATCTGACACATGCCCCAGATAGAAGCACAGAGCTAAGAATATTCTGACTTTGAACATACGCCTCCTGCCACACCAGATGGAATGGGTGAAAACATTATGCTGCAGTAAAGTTTATCATTAAAATTACTGCCATATTTTGATTTCATTTGTCATTTGCCATTGGTTTGATTTAGCTGCTAGACATAGAATTGGTTGTAGTTTCTCAGACATTCAACATGACACAGAGTCAGGTTTCCAAGTGATGAAATCCATTTAAAAAGAAAAGTTCATCTTTCAAAACAATTTCTTTTATTTAGGAAAGCATCAAATTGGCAAAGTCTGTTGTAATTCCAGATCTGACACAACCCGGAATTACACCACATAATATTGGAAATATTGGAAACACCCCACAAGAGTCACATTCTCCAATAGAAGTAAATCAACATTGCCTGGTGTCATCAATCTCCACCTCCAGATTTCAGTTTTCGTTCCCACCATCTAGCCTAAACAATTCTCTCTTTCTTCACTCCTCCCACCCTAGGAATGTGGCAAGCCCGAAACTCTTCCTCCTATGACCAGCAAAGAGAAAGAAAGGAAAAGGAATATATAATAAGGCTAAATAAAAAGACTACACATATGTCAATTTTCGCGCTTGACACAAGAATCTTTTCTGCAAACTGGAAGGAACCCGTAGTCAATAGTTAATTCCCCTCTGTGAGTGAGATGGTGTCAGTCCATATCTACTTCTTCTCACCTTTGCAATATTTGAATAGATTCTGCTCTGCGGTGGTGCTGAATCCAGCTGTTGACATCTGAGTGGTTGTCAGTTCTTGGCATAATTGACATCTTTGCCTCTGTATATCACAGCCTAACTCCCATGTCCCTTTTGAGTAGAAAAAATATATTAAGCAGAGAAAGGTTTTCTAATATATTCCATGTGGCATTTTATTTAATTCCATGTACTTATAATTGGGACTTCTTCATTGACATCTAGCAACCAACTTTTATTTAAAATGTAATAAAAAGAAGACGTTGCTACAGTATAGTTCACACCCAAAGTCATTTGCAACTCTGAACAAACAGAAAAAGTTCAACTTTATCCAGCTTCTTAAAAAGCAAGAAACAGTACAACTCGCATTATAGCTTTTGTTAGAATAAAAGATTTGGAATGTTGAGCAGCTGAACTTCAGAAATATCTATTATTCTTAAAGTGCAGACAATGTTTCTGTCTTATATTTCTTCTCCTGATTAAAAAGGGACCCACCTTATTTCATTTAATAAAATTGGCCTATTTAGTAAGCATATTAAACTTTTTGTACATGACAATGATTCTCATTTTCAGAATGCAACTTTTCGCCTCCATTAGCTGAGATTTCTTATTACGAACTCAGAAAGGTTAATGAGAGTCTTAACAAGAGAGCACAGGTACTGTAATGAAGTATAAAAAGCAAATATACTGACAGGCTCCTTTTATTAATGTGATTGCAGTATAAATCTATAACATTAGGGGGGAAAGAAGGAGAAAGGCATCACATTCAAAGTTCTAATTACTCCTTGGACTGCAAATATCCTTTGGAAATGTTCTTTTTCGTGACTCTAGGTCTGTCTCACTGTCCTTCTCTGGCCCATTCCAGTGTGTCTGAATCTTTAAGTTGCAATTTTAGGGACAAATTTCTCAGTGTCCCTTTTCTTCTGCAAAATCCTGATTATTTCATTTCTGTTTTAGTGACTCCTGGCCATCACACAGATTTTCTTGCAAACATTTGCTTCTGACCTAGACTTCCCCCAACAGCATGAAGCTGAATCCTTGTCCTGATAAACCCCTTTTATTTGATTTACAATGAATTTCCTCTCCAACAAAGTCCCAGTCAACAGTCTTTCATGATAGTTCCCAATTCCAAACCTTTATCAGGCTTGGAGAAGGGCCAGACCTATATTTTTCAGATGCTGCAATACTTGGCAAGCATGCTGGAATGAACTGTTTCCTGCAAAGCCCCATTCACCATCCACCTGTGGCTTTTCTCCCAAGTCGTCCCTTGTTCCTCAGCTGTTCCCTTCATCTGGCAACTCTGCACATGTGCACACTGGGAACAGGCTCCAGTTGTTCTTCTGACTCACCAATGTCTGACTCCAAAGGCAACTGATAACTGTCAGATGATCCTTGCCCCATCTCTGCCTGTGAGGCAGAGCATTTGTCAGAGCCTTCCCCAGACTCCAGAACTGGCCCATGTTCCTCCCCAACTTCCTCACTGTCCAAATCTGCTGCCAGCTCTGCTGGCCACAACACATTTTTGGAAGTGATTTTCCACTGTCTCCTTCCTGGGTTGAGAGAGAGGAACTGGTCCAGGATCACCCATCCTAAGACTCAAGATCACAGTCTCCTGTTTTTAGCCAGGTGCCTTTAACCATGCTATCTAACTGGTTCTCCTAGACCAAGAGTATCAAACCCACATCATAACGACATTATCACATGATGTATCATGACTCCCCCCCCTTCGCTAAACTGGATGTGGGCTTGGCCTGCACATGATGCATCTGGCTCGTGGGCTGCGAGTTGGACAGCCCTCTCCTAGACAAACCCAGGAGTTCAAAAGCATGCAAAAAATGCAAATAGAAAAGTTAGGGACCCCTTTGATGGGAAGGGAACAGCATTCCTTGCGCCTTTGGCGTTTAGTCATGCCAGCCACAAGACCACAGAGATGTCTTCGGACAGCGCTGGCTTTTCAGCTTTGTAACGGAGATTAGCACCGCCCCCTAGAGCCAGAAACGACTAGCATGTATGTGCCAGGGGAACCTTTACATTCACGTTTAGGCATTTCTGTACATGTTTTGTTTGGATTTCTTTTAGGTTATAAGCTACACTGAAAATGCTTGCTGAACGGTAAGATTTAAAATGACACTTCTAAACTGAAATTTTCCCAGATGTTAACGGAAATACTTCTCAGAGAGTTAAAATGTATGTCTTCTCTTAATTCAGGCAAAAAATAATAATTTTTAATATTTATAAAATAATTAAAGTATTTATTGATTAACATTAACATAAATTAAATGTTAAATTAAATGAATCTGTTATTAATAAAGAACATTATTTACCATTATTAACATTATTATTAACCCAATAATAATTTTTATTATTATGATTACCAGGTATTTCCATTGACATGTGGGAAAAATTTAAATTCACAAGTTTTCTGTTATTTTAAATTTTATCCACTCAGCAAGAATTTTCAATAAACTTAATTTCAATATTCATTTTATTTTCCTGAGGGTGAGGGAAAGGAAAATTTGCTCTTTGTGTCATGACAATGTATTACTAGAAGCATCAGATAGAACCCCGCTGTCTGATGAAATAATTGTTGCTATCATTTTCTGCTTTCTTTTTTATTAGTTACTGCACTGTTAGGAAAAAAATAAAGTATCTTTTATTACAACAGATTAATAAATCAGCCCTTTTGTGTGAAAACTTCCAATTGCAAAGTAGGAATTTAAATATGAATAATATGCTACTCTACCAAATTGTTAAATTGGCAGCAAAGAGAATAATTTGCCATCTTCTTTCTTTTGAAGAGAGGAAACAGAAAGACTATATTTGAAATGAATATTAGGAAATATAGAAATATTTTGCTATCTGTCTGTAAATCTAATCTTATCTATCTATCTATCTATCTATCTATCTATCTATCTATCTATCTATCTATCTATCTATCATCTATTTATCTATCTCCTGTCTCAAATCTTTTAAATTCCAATTTGTCTTGTTTATTCACTTTTGGTCTTGTTTGTTTCAAATGTAAGCATGCTGAGTTCCATTCTCCCATCGCATTCAACATTTCCTATTATTCTGGTCCCCCAGGTATACTATTGTACATGGTAGATAAACACTTTGTGCAGATGGCAGCAGGGCTGTGACTCTCAGATGTTGCCTGCAACAAAACACTGCCTGTAACAAAGCTTTGCAGTGTCATTTGTTCCTCTTCAAATATTTTAGCTAGTAAATCAGTGTTACCAGCATCTTCAATTTTGCCTAGCCCTCCCGCTCCCTCCACCTTCAACAGTCAGCATTCTATGGTCATTAAACATGTTAAATTATTATTTTGTCCTCTTGCAACTTTTGGCTTCGCTTTTTTCCCCTTTCTCTTCTTTTCTTTATACTATTTGTAGAAACCTTCTGGCAGCTACTTCAAGTTGCAAATGGGTCTTTTCCAAGTTTGATTCTTACGAAGTCTCTTTAGCAAGATTTATTGAAGTGAACGGGTTTTAGTGCAAGAATCCCATTTTCCATTTAGAACCAATATTTTTCTCTTTACATTAAGACAGTGACTTTGTGATAATTCCTTTCTACGTGGAATGTCCTTTCATTAATAATATGGAAACTTTCAGTAGGCTGTTTACATAACTTCCTAGGAATCAACTCTTAGAGACACTGTGAGGTTTCCTGAATAGGGTGATTAATTTCTCTTATGCAGAGAAGGATGATCATTTTGGATTCTCATTCAGCATGTGAAGCAAGTTCTTTCTTTCTTTCTTTCTTTTTTGCAATAATTTCTATTGTTCTTTTTCACCTTTTACACATATTGATCTTAATTTTAACAGTATTGCATCATCATTCTCATACAAATTATTATACACACCAATCTCATGTAAATATCTACATTTATATACCTTTATAAGGTAGGAGCCTCGGAGGTGCAGTGGTTAGAGTACAGTACTGCAAGCTATTTCTGCTGCAGCAGCTGCCTACTGCAACAGATTGAATCTCACCAGGATCAAGGTTGACTCAACCTTCCATCCTTCTAAGGTGAGTAAAATGAGGACCCAAATTGTTGGGGGCAAGAGGCTGACTCTGGAAACCACTTTGAGTAAAGCACTATAAAGTGGTATATAAGTCTAAGGGCTATTGCTATTTATATATATTTATATACAGTACATTTATCTATAATTTTCTTATCTCCTTTATCCTTATTTGTATTATTCAACCATTTATACCAATTATCCCAAACCATTTATACCAATTATCCCAAACTCTTCTTTATCTTTTAATTTTAACATCAATTTGTCCATTTCAGCACAATCTAGAATTTTTTGAATTACTAATTTCTCCAAGGGTGAGTTATTTTGTTTCCAGCATTGTGCATATACTATCCTTGTTGCTGTCAAAATATGTAGTAAAATATATTTAATCTTTTTTCCTATAATTCCCTTTAATTATTCCCAACAGAAACAACTCCGGTTTAAATTCTATTTGCTCTTCCACTGTTTCTTGTATCCAACTCCATATTTTGGTCCAGTATTTTTGGGCTTCCGGGCATGACCACCACATATGAAAGAAGGTACCTTGGTTCTGTTTGCATTTCCAGCATGTCAGATTCATGTTAGGGTACATTTTGGCCAATCTCATTGGCGGATGTGAAGCAACTTCCTAGCATAAGCAACTTTTCAGTGGCAAGGGTTAAACATGTGATGGTGAACACATGCCACAGGTAGCACACAGAGCCATTTGTGCGGGCACACATGCCCCAGCCAAACTTACCTACGCTGTGCATTTGCGCACCTCCCAGCTGATGTTTGGCCCATTTGAGGCTGTTTTCGCCCTCCCGAGGGTTCAAGGGAAGTCTCTGCAGTCTTTGGAGTCTGAAAAACAGACCTTCTGGAAATACCAGAAGTGCCCAAACAGTTCTGTTTTTTGGCCTCCAAAGGCTGTAGAGGCTTCTGTTGAGCCCCCGGGAGGGCGAAAACAACCTCAAATGGGCCAAAAATCAACTGGGAGGCACATGGATGTGCAGTGCAGGCGGGGGAGGGGTTGCATGTGCACAACAAAAAGGTTCATCATCACTGGGTTAAACTGTGGGTGTTTTTCCTTGGTTATACAGGTGGTCCTTGATTTACAACAGCTCGTTTCATGACTGTACAAAGTTACAGTGGCACTGAAGAAAGTGAGTTATGATCGTTTTTCACAGTTACAGTCTTTGCAGCATCCCCATGATCATGTGATCAAAATTCAGATGCTTGGCAACTGATTCAGAGTAATGATGGTGGCAGTGTCCTAAGATCATGTGATCACTTTTTGCAACCTTCTGATGAGCAAATTCAATGGGGAAACCAGATTCACTTAACAACCGGGTTACTAACTTATCAACTGCAGTGATTCATTTAACAACTGAGACAAGAAAGGTTACATTTATGAACTTGCTTTTCAAGTTTTAAAATAATTGATGGGCACCATTTAATCACAAAATTAGATTTTGGGGTTGTATACCTGAAGTTGCTTCCTTGGGATGTATACATTAGGTATAGGGGGTTTTGTTTTATTTTGCTTGTTCTGGTAACACAGAGCTTTCTCTGATTCCTTAGAATGTCCCTAAAATTGCTTCTCTTTCTCACTGAGTTTATTTTTCTTGGCTTGGGTTTAACTTGAACCAGGCATTGTGGCTTAGCCACCATGATTTATAGCTTAGCAAGTGACATTTTGATTAGTAAACTAATTAAGAGTGGTCCAATTAAGTGGACAACTAGCTAAATTGATGAGGAACCACCGGTGCATGGTTTTCAAATAGGTGTAAAGTATTTACTGGAATGCTTTGTCCTAACCATCTACTCTTTCACTGGTTGGATGGAAAGGTGAAAAAATCATTTATGACATCTGCAGATGATGGAGGATTGTCAATACTTTAGAAGACAGAAATGAAGTGCAAAATGAATATAATAGGTTAAATGGGTTAATAGGTTAACAAAGATAATTAGGGGACTGTAGGCTAAAACTTATAAAGAACTGTTGCTGGAGTTGGGTATGTCTGGTTTAATGAAAAGAAGGACTAGGGATGACATGATAGCAGTGTTCCAATATCTATGGAATTGCCACAAAGAAGAGGGAGTCAACCTGTTCTCCAAAGCACAGAAAAGCAGGAACAAGAAGCAGTGGAAGTAAACTAATCAAGGAGAGAACTAAAGACACATTTCCTGACAGGTAGAACAATTAATCAGTGGAACAGCTTGCCTCCAGAAATTGTGAATTTTCCAACACTGGAAATTTTAAAAAAGAGATCGGTCAACCATTTGTCTGAAATAGTATAAGGTTTTCTGTCCCTTCAGCTCTGTTATTTTGTATTCTGTAGGTTAAAGAATGGAGCTGAAAATAATAGAATTAAATTTAATGTAGAGAAATGACACAATCTCTACTTAGGAAACAGAAGTTAAATGCAGAAGCTAACATGGGGGAAAAACTTGCTTTGGTTATTGTACTTGTAAAAAAATCAATAATACTTGATTGCGAACTGAATATGAGCCATCAGCAAGATGAAGCTGCAAAAAAGGTAATTCAATGTTAGGTTACATCAACAAAAGGAGAGTTTTCAAATCATGTGGACTGATCATTCTTTTCTATTCTGTGTTGGCCAGACTTTTAGTTTGAATATTGATCCAGTCATGAGTTCTACATTTTAAGGAAGATTCAGGGAAACTGGAACAGATTCAAAGAAAAGCAACAGAGATAATCAAGCTGCTAGAATTTAACTTCTGGGAAGAAAATGAAACAGCTAGGCTTATTTAACCTTGGAAATGCTAAAAAGGAAGATCCTGGTCCTCTTTAGATACCTGAGAGAACATCACACCAAAGAAGATCAAGACCTATTTCTCTGTCATGTCATAAGATCAAGACTTGTTTTCTGTCATTCCAGTGGGCATGGTACCGAATAAGGAATTTACATTACAAGAAGGCAAATTCCAACTGAATGATTAAAAAATATCCTTTCCCAAAATAAGAGCAGTGTCAAGGTTCCAAGTAATACATCCCATTCAATAAGAACTCTGAGGCAGAAATATTCCTCAAAGAACATTTTATTGAGATATATCAAATTGGCACAGATTGGTGGAAAACATGCTCTAAGTTCCCACTGGTTTTACACCCAATTAAAAGTAAAACTTTGAAGTATTAACAGCGGCTAGGATTGTATTTGCTAAAACTTGGAAAAATGAGAAAATACCATTACAGGAGGAAATTATTAAGGAAATACTGGAATGTGCTGAAATGAGTAGGTTGACATTTGAAATCAGAGAACAAGAAGATAAACAATTTTATAAAATTTGGGACCTTTTCTATCAATGGTTAGATAATAAAATACAATAATAGAATACCTAGAATTTTAGAAAATAATGAATATATAAAGATGTATCTCTCTTTTTTTTTTTTTTTTTGTTTATCATATCTATAAAAAGTTTTTCAGGATAGATTTGGGAGGATTATATGAATTGTTATAAAATAAACTAAGTAAATTATAGTTATCTCGCAAAGTATGAATGAATAAAATTATAGTCAAATGATTGTTTAATAGTGATATTAGGGTATTCAATTTTTGATTGATAATATGAATTATCATGCAATGTAACTGTAATTGAGACTATGAAATGGATGCACAAAAAAAATGTAAACCAACCGACACACTGCTTGTACATCTATGAAAGAAAGCTGGATGTTTTTATGTTTTGTTTGTTTTTGTCTGTGTTTAAAAACCAATAAAACTTGTTTTTTTTTTTAAAGTAAAACTTTGTCACTTCCTTCCCAGAGTCACCAGTCACATGGTCCAATCATCATGTAGTCCGGGTTGTTAGGTGATCTCAGTCTCCACCTTTCGAACACCTGCACCACCATCCTTGATTCCTAGGAGAAATAATTTTATTTTGGCTATAGCGCCCAAGCTATCTCTACATCCCCACTCCGTGGCTCCTTCACTCCAGGCTTTGTCAGCCCTGAAGCCATGAGAAGAAGAAGTTTTCTCCCTAGAGAAAACTGCCAAAAAGAAAATGGCCACAGTTCGGCCAACTTCAGGGTTGACAACAGTTTAATAGTGGACACCAGATATGTGGGAGATACCACTTAATTTTGGATTTCAGCACTGGACTGGCAGTTGGATTTAAGATCCTTCCAGTTCTTTCCTGTTCCAGTTCTGGGATTCAAAGCTGAGCAAACCCAATGATTCATAGCCAATTTATTTATTTCATGGCTAAACAGGCATGGCACACAAACCCAGACTCTCTTTGTTTGTCTCCTCTCTCCTAAGTAAAAATTGAGGTAATTCACAGGTGTCTCTAAGGGGAGACTGGGGACAGTTCTCTAGCTTAATTTCCAATTTCAGATGAAAATCAACATGTCTGTGGGTCTTACCGATCTGCTTACTGACTCTGTTAAACTAATGGTGAACATGGATAGGTGGGTGGGTGGATGCATGCATGCATACAGGATGATGCATGGAAGCATGGGTGCACTGATGGATGGGTGGGTTGAATGGACTCATGGACCCATGGACGGATGCATGCATGCATGCATAGATGCATGGATGGATGCTTGGATGGAGTACATCGGTAGGATGATTTAATGGAAAATTAATAGCTCTTACTGGGCTGAGAAAGATTAGTGTCAAATAGCTTGAAGATCAGTTTTGTATCTTTTATTATGGTTCTGTTGTTATCTCTTTCTAAATGAGCAACTGCTTTGAGAGAGTAGTCATTCAAAAATTATAAGATTACAAGATGACCAGGTTCAGTGTCATGGTAAACGGTTATGCCTTTTTCTTTCTTTCTTTTCCTTTTAAACAGAGCTTTATCATACATTCACAATATTTCTGGTCTCTAGAACTGAGGTGCTAGTAGAGTCATTGCTGAAGTCCATTTATGAGTCCTGCCATTATCTGTGGCTACCCTGCTTTAGAATTTGAAGATTTATGAGCACAGCCTTTCCATTAAGACCCAGATAAGATGCCGAAAGGTGGGCGGCAAATAAATTTAATCAACCTATCAATCAAAAATTGATCTGCACTTTCCATGTTCCTCATTTAATTTCAATAATGCCTTCTCAAATGAGCCAACTATGAGATCTTTTCTACCATCACTTCAATGTCATATTTGCAGCCAGATTATAAATAAATAAGAAGCACATTTAACTTTTAAGTATATATTTGCTTTAGGTGCATTAAGAAACCTTTCAGCTTCAAAATCATTTTGTGCCTTCTGAATGCAACTCAGGGACTCCTGAAATAGGGAAACTGATGAAATGATAACCAGCGTGCCTCTGGGTGATGTTTTGAGTAGCAGAGAGACAAATAAAAAAGAAATAGTAGAGCAAGAAGCACATATGAGTTCTCCTTCTTCTTGTTATGCTTCTGTATTCAAAGATGAGCAGTTTTCAAGTGTTGTGCAAACTATGGACCTGTTGTGAGCTTTTACAAAGAATCTTTCTCCCCCTTTCCCTTAGAAAAACAAAACAAAAAAATGCACCATGAAATAATTGGCTTCTTGTTTTGGAAAAACCTGGGAGTGCTTGACAAAACATATTGTTGATATGAAACTAATGATGGAATTAGAATATAATCATCCTTAGGGGTTCACATGTCTCATGTTTTCATTCTGCTTAATGTTCAACTCAAAACAAAGCATTTGAAAAGCAATTTTAAGAGAAACAATTAATTATATATTGGAAAGTAAATAATATATTATTATAGAACATGCATGCAAATATTGAACTAGGAATTTTCAATCATTCGAACAATGCATTTGATAATCACATGAATGATTGTACATGCTTCTACCTCTCTGAATTGAAGTCAGTGGCACCTAAGTGTAAAATTTTATTCACTTTTCCCTAAGGTCAAAAATGAAAGCATTCCATCATTTATTCCTTAGAAAGTGGTTCTAGAGTTTTGATAATTTTGACTTTTCTATATTTTTTCCAGTTGTGCAGTAACCCTTTTGGGATGCTGCAAGCACGGCCATACGTAAGATCACGCACCACAGATTTGTAGAAAGGCAAACTATTTAGCATCATTTCAATTTTATGAGCCCTTTTCATGCTTTGGCAGATAATAATCGAACCCATTTCTTCATGAATGGGTTTCTTGATTCAAATATGTGGACTGGAATGGCATTATGTATACCATCTCAGCTTTCTCCTTTACATGATGTATAGCCTCACTCTATACATTTCTCATCTTAAATGAGGAGATAAATAGTTTCAGCCTTTTTTTTTTTTTTGTGAACTCTCCCTGGTCTTCAAATGTGTGTTGTTCCACTTTTGCTTTGAATGAATCTCCTTTGCTCCTTTTAGCTTTTAGCCAGAATTCTTGATTTGAATAACCTATGCAACCTTCTGGTGCTGCTTAGTGTTGTGTATACAATAAATGCATAAAGGTCCAAGCTTGGGGTTAGATGCAGGGTTCTGGCCCTGCACTTCTGATTGGATATCAGGCAGCTTGACCAGGATTGGTCAGCTATAACAAACCTGATTGGTCTTTAAGTAAGGGTTTTCATTGGTTATTAGAAATAGTGTTCCTAGCTGATTATTGGTCAAATCATGCATAAGATATCAATATAAGAAAAAGAGAGCCATTATGGCTTGCTCGCACAATGTAAATAAAGAGTTGAAGTTCACTGTTCAAAGCGGTCTCCATTTATTATGACTCATGCACAGTACTTAACACTGGCGACGAGGATGGGATTTGGAGACGCTTGAACTGAAGAACCGAGTAACGATTTTCGAGCACGTGGAAAACGACGTTAATAACGGAAACCATGTCCGGCGGCATCGTGCCACCCGCTCCGTTCGACCCAAGTCAGGAAGATTGGGACTCCTATATGGATCCTTTTCAAATGTTCCTTGAAACGAACAATCTCAAGGACGCCACACTTGCGAAGAAAAGAGCGTTATTCCTAACGCACTGCGGGCCAGCCGTCTTCAAGATGGCCAAAGCACTCGTTAAACCGAGGGAAGTAAAGGCCATGAGCTGGGACGACCTCNACCATTGCCGATGCGGTCGTGGACGAGGTGACCAAAAAGTCGGCCGCACAACTCCGAAAAGCCCAACACCCCGTACCACCAACGACCGGGGACACACCGACCGGCGAAAATTCTCCCAATGCAGAACGGTGCCGTTCAAGTACTCACCATCAGGACATATCGTCCTCGTCCGACAGCGAAGATGAAGGGGTCCACCACCTGCGGTCCGACCGAGACCCTCATCCAAAGGCCTTCCATCCGTGTGCTGGCTGTGGAGCCAGCCACGCCAGGTCCGACTGCAAATTCCGTGATGCACTCTGCCACGAGTGCGGGAAACGAGGCCACATCGGCCGGGTCTGCCGTAGTCTGCTAGGCCTGACACAGAAGGGGGCAAATTACCGCCAATCGACAGGAAACCGTCCTGTAAGGCGAACACCAGTAAACCACTCCTACAGAAATCCAACCGTGCATAGAGAAGAAGCTCACCATACTATCACTATCGGTCATGCTTCCGCATTGGACGCGAAGAAAATCCGAGTCACCGTAGCCATCGAGAACCAGCCATGCCGCATGGAAGTAGACTCAGGATCATCCCTTTCAATGGTGTCGTGGAAGACGCTCAAACAACTCATCCCCACAATCCAACGCAAGGACCTCCAATTCCAACGCCTCATCCTGAAAGACTACCAGGGGAATCGTATCCCCGTCGTCGGATCCTGCAGAGTCCGAGCGTCCTTCAAAAAACACACGGCCTATTTACCACTAACCGTTATCGACAAGGACCGGCCCAGTTTACTAGGCCTCCAATGGTTCGCACCGCTCGGTATTGAAGTGGCCGGAATAAACCGGATTGGAGATTATGACTGGGAGGAGGATCTTATTTTGAAATTCAGTGATGTCTTTGCAGATGGCTTAGGCGAGTATAAGGGGACCCCAATCTCATTCAGCCTAGACCCGAAGGTAGCACCCATTCGGCTAAAACCCCGTCGAGTCCCATTCGCACTGAAGGCGAAAATCGATGAACAACTCGATAAATTAATTGCCCAAGGTGTGCTTAAACCCATTGATCACTCGCCATGGGAAACCCCTATCGTAACCCCCATTAAGCCTGATGGATCAATTCGAATCTGTGGGGACTATCAGGCCACTCTGAACCACGCATTGCAACAAAACGCACACCCAGTCCCTGTGGTTCAACACCTCCTCCATTCCCTGGGAGGCGGAAAGGTTTTCGCTAAGTTAGACTTAGCTCAAGCCTACCAGCAATTATCCGTAGACAAGAAAACGGCACAGGCCCAAACGATTGTCACTCATCGAGGCGCATTCAAATGTACCCGGCTGCAATTTGGCGTTAGCGTAGCCCCAGGGATATTTCAGAGCTTAATGGAGAGGTTACTGCAGGGAATCAAGGGGGTAGTTCCCTATTTCGATGACGTACCGATAGCAGCTCCCACAGAAAAAATTCTACAGCACCGTCTTAATTGCGTTCTCAAAAAATTACATGAGACAGGACTCAGGGT